>CAJHQP010003494.1:0-66858 GCA_905132765.1 Moricandia arvensis
CTTGTGCATGTACAAGTCTCTCCCTTTATATATCTGGTCGAAATCTAATAAGAGGCATCCAATATTTCAATCAAAAACTTGTTTCTTCTTCCTTACTTCTCTGTCGAGATTGCTTTAGGTTTCTGGTGTGTAATATCCAGAGTTAAGGGCTTCTTATTTGGTGTGTCATATCCAGATCAGTCACCTAGGAGTATCAAGAGATCATCCATCCCTCTTTTGTCACCATTCGATCCATATGCCTTGACAAACTTGAGTCTTTTGATTTGTTTCTGCAAGGATTATCCCATCTGTTCCAGAGCATCATCCTAAGATCTTATTATGTGGTATCAAAGCAACTCTGGAAGGGAATTGTTCTTATTCTATGATTTTCGAAATGGACTCTTCATATTCAGTCTTGAAATCAGTAGATATGTGTGTTCTGTGTCGAAAATCTGATAAATTAGTGTTCTTTGATCTGTTTTCTGTGTTTAAACTCATCATCTACTTGCAGAAATTTCGATCTGTGTTTTTTGATCTGATTCTGTTACATTTGTGAATGGTGAATCGGGATTCAGTATTTTGGATTACCCAAAACCTTAGATCACGTTTTGTTAGGGTTTTGTGTTTCAATAATCATCTTATCAGACTGTTAAAAATCAAAATATTACCTTGAACATGTTCTGTTTTGTTGATTTGTTTCTGTTCTAAGATTTTCGAAATCAATCTAAGTAGTTTTATATTTGATTTTTCAAAATTCTTTCTGTTCTAGGATTCAAAATTGAGTTTGTTTCGTTTTTCTGTGTGTTTTAAGGGTTTGTAGTTGTTTTATTTTGTGTGGTTCTCTTTCTTTTGTTGAATATGTTTCTGTTTGCAAATTTGTGTGTTTGTTTCTGCAAGGACTTGTTACTGGTTGTGTTATTTTTTGTGTTTCTGGAACCATGGCCAGATATGAAAAAGGAGGAATCAATATTGCTAAGACTGCTACTTTGCAGAAGATAAAGAAATTAAGGATTGATGATCTGAGGCAGAGAAGAAAAGAAAGAGAATACCATGGATCATCCATAGATGAGTACAATTAAAAGGGTATGATCAGCTACAAAGAAACCAGAAGCATGGCTTTTTGAAACATAGAGTTCCTTTCTTCCATGGCACGACTGATCCTGCAGAATATGTGGAGTGGGAAGAGGAAATGGAGTCAATTTTCTAATGTAAAAACGAGGCTGAAGTGAAGGAGGTCCAAATAGCTACTTCTGTGTTTTATGGTGACGCTTTCAGCTGGTGGAATCAATTGGTAAGGTCCAGAAGACGCTATGGAAAAGAACCAGAGAAACCTGGCGTAAATTGAGGGCTATAATGCGTGAAGAGTATGTTCCGAGAGAGTGCTATAAAGAAGTACTTAAAAAGCAGAGAAGGATGAGACAAGAAGACACTTGCTTGAAGCAGCCTGAGACAGAACTGTACTCGCCATTTTCAGTTCAGAATCAACAAAGCAGCAAGAGATCACGTCCATCCATTGAAGTCTATTCAGCCAGCAAGACGACAACCAGTTTCAGAAAGAAGGAAGCAGTCTCTAAGCCAGCTATGGAAGATAAACATTCTTGGTTCAGTAAGGAGGACATGAAGAAGATGTCACAAATTCTTAAGGATATATTCAAAAATGCCAAGAACACTTCTCCATCTTTGAAAGCACATATTCAAGAGCCTTTCACTGTTGTTTCAAAACTCAATGATGCAAAACCTGACTCAGCTGCTCCTATCCAAGAAGATCAAGCCAAAGTAACATCACCTATCTTTCATAAAGAAGATCAGACTGTTCAGAACGTCATGGTTCCTTTCAAACAAGTCATGGTAGCAGAGGATACACCCAAGGAACCTCAGATAGCTCGCAGAATGAAACTGTTTTCTTTTATCCATGTGATTTTCAAAAGACATTCTTGGGTACTTTTTTATCACTCCTTTTGTTTGGTACAAGAACAGAGCAATGAAGCTATCAAGACATGACTTGGGTATGAAACATGTTTTATTTGAGCCTGGAGGAGAGGTCTGGAATCAGAAGAACAAGACGAAACTGATTGAGAAGAAATCAGCAGCAAAAACCTTTGATTTTAGTGATCTTTTATCCTTTGGAGAAAAGTTATTGCACAGCTCAGATCTTTCACTATGAAACAAATGGAGAATGAAGCCAAATCATTCATGGATCCAATGAGCCAAAAATCACAGAGAATGGCCACCTGATCATCAAGACATTACTAGTTTGACAAAACATGTAAGTTTGGATCATTTCCAAGAGATGTCTATATCTGATTGGGTTGGAAGGTTACAGACCTACGTCTGGAGGCCTGGAGCATATGTCAGCTTACCTATCATCCTTGTTAAAAACTCTGATCGTGCTAGATTCAGCTTGGTTCATAAGGAGTTTAAAGATATACAAAACGCCTTGCTTCTCGACCATGTCAAGTATGGAAGCCACCAGATATGCATCAGCTTCAATACCATTGAAGAGATTATCAAAACATGATTGGAGATGAAGAATTCAATGGAGAAATTGGTGAAGTGATCACTGGATCAGGAGAAGAACTCGTGTTTTCTTCTTAAATCAAGGAGAAACCACCAGATCAACTTAGTCTACAGGAATCTCCAAAGAAATGAACCCGAGGTCAAACTGTTTTGGGGTCTACACGTTTTGAAAAGAAGGATATAATCTATGAACCAACCTGTCCCACATTCTTAGTTCTTCCTACATCTACAAGAAACCAGTTTGAGGCTAAACACAATTTAGAGTTGCAAGTTACTGATTCTACAACTCATGTATACCTACACTTACTTTATTCTGAATTATCTGAGTTTAGAACATCTCAATCCTATATATGGCGACCAGGTGAGCATGCTAAGGTAAGTGATCATGTTTTCAAGAGTTCTTTTATCGATTACACATGCATGATGCACTTGTTTTTGTCAAAAGAGCCATGTGCATATTATGATCGAGCTTTGAAGCATACAAGGAGAGAGAACAAGCATGTGGAAGACGAGCGGTTCAAGCCACCTGATTTGGATCAGGATAAGCAGCAAGACGTCACTGGATTAATCCTCATAAAATAAATACCACCAGATGCAGCACACAAGCCAAAACCGAGCAAAAACCAATTTGGGATAATATTATTACTCTTTGATAAATTTTCATGTGCTAACTTGCTTTGTTTCAATGTATCAGGCTTGAGTAATGAATCAGGAACTAAATGAATTAATGCCTTCTACATATCCGAACTAGTCAGCAACAATGCCTATCAAAGAGGCTTGCAAGGTAAGTGTAATCTGATTTTAAACTTTGATGTTATTGACTTGGTCCCCTCTATTGTGGGTAAAACAGATTTGAGGACAAATTTTTTTGAAGAGGGAGGAGATGATGTGATCATAGAAAGCACCAAGGAATGGAGCATGAACATGAACCTGAAGAGCTTGTATTTGAGGATGAACTGAAGAGTGATTTGAAACAGTAAGAATACATTGGTCTTCCTCGACGCTTGATCATCCAAGACACCTTATCCATCTTCAAGCTGATCATCATCTAGGCAAGTAGGATTGTGTGTGCTCTTTTCCTTGCTTCCATTTTTTTCCATGTGGTTTTCTTGAGGAAGGATTTTAAAAAAGAACAAGACTACTTCTCATATCACCTATTTGATGATCTCGGACCACACAAGAAGAAACCTTATGCTATTTTATATTTCTAAGTTTTTATGTTATTTCTAACTTCAGTCTTTGTATGTTTCTAAGAGGATCCTATGTCTTTATTCCTCTTGCATTTTCGAGAGCTTGTGTATGTAAAAGTATCTCCCTTTATATATCTGGTTGAAATCTAATAAGAGGCATCCAATATTTCAATCAAAAACTTGTTTATTCTTCCTCACTTCTCTGTCGAGATTGCTATGGTTTCTGGTATGTAATATCTAGAGTTAAGGGATTCTTATTTGGTGAGTCATATCCATATCAGTCGCCTAAGAGTATCAAGAGATCATCCCTCCTTCTTGTGTCACCATTTGATCTACATGCCTTGAGAAACTTGAGTCTTTTGATCCGTTTCTGCAATGATTATCCCATATGTTCCAGAGCATCATCCTAGGATCTTATTAGTAGGGGTACAAAGTTGCACAACTCTTTCGGATCTATTGAAGCTACTCTTCATTCAGCTACCTTACGTCCAGAGTTGCAACAATCTAAAAGGATAAATTTATGTTGTGCAACTAGTCCTGCCTGGACCCTACAACTGAAAGCAAATAATATAAACAATTTCCATCATCAATCAAAGATCCAACGTCATTCAACATACAAACAAATAAAATAACTTCATTTCAATGACATACCGCTGCTTTTTTCTTGGCTGGTTTCGTAGGAGATGTTTTTTTCTTGGTTGTATTTTATGCAGGTGTTGCATTTGTAGTGGTTGTAGCCATGACTTCAAACTTTAGGACTGATCATGCAATTTTCTCGTTAATTTCATCACCAATCAAAAATATATCGGTAGTTGTCCTCCACAAACGAGCATTATCATTAACACCTTCACAACTTCAATACTAACAGCATTTGAACCTAGAGGTATATGTTTAACCATTTATTTGGAATTAGATGAGAAAAGAGACCTTCAGCAATAACCTTCTTGTCTTCATTAGTCCAATCATATATTTTGCATCTTCGAGTTTCACCTTCCTTGAGCTGCTAAAATGTAAGAAGCTAATGATTAGAGACATATACTAGATATTTCTGCAAAAGAAAACAAGATTGGAAAATTTTACCATGGATACATCTTGAGAAGAGATTCGATTCCTTTCCAAAATCACTTTATTGATTGCCCAAACTATTTTGCATCCCACAACTTCTTCAAGAGATAAAATATTTATTGTATGATTCCAGAGAGAAGCTTCCTATCTTAATGCAGACTTAAAAAGAACAGCCACTACATTAGGACCAGTCGGTACACGACCAATTTTGTACGTCGGTTCATCAAAGCAAATTCTCCTTTACCAACGACTAGATCTTCTGAATTAAACTAATCCAGTATTTGTACTCTCACTCCTTTTTTGAATTCAGCACTAGTCTCATATGTTCCGGTATCACCATTACTTTTATGTGAGAAGGAAAATAATTCTTAAACGTCATATGACCATTTGACCAAATGTAATGAAAAGGATTACCTTCTTTCCAGCTTAGTCTCATATCATCCCCTTTAACTCTTCAATCTCACTTGACATAACAGTAATCTTTGCATCTCTAGATTGAAAAAATGCTAGCTTAGTAGATGTAATCCCTCTACCAATCCCCCTTTACTCGTCCAGGTTTGTCTTTTTCCAAAATCTTGCTCACAGCATCTTCCCGTATGTTATCAGCAGCTAATGTAGAGTCCATTTGAATATCAATTGACTGTGTTTGTTTACACAAGATAACTCATTGATCATAATCCATTAATCATCATAATATAACAAGTTCCAGAATTCTTACAATAGTCTCAGCAAATTGAGGCTTCATAGATCCACCATCAGCATGAGTATATCCTGCATCCATATCTTACTCCTACTTACCTTACTTGGATTTTGGCTCTTTTTTCTATAGAAAATACAGACATATCTTAATACCATTTTATACTAACAAGTTGTTCAATATATAGATGTTTGAGTACTCTTTTTACCATATCATAAGCCAAACGATGCATTCCTTTGCGGATGGTGGTGTGAGGAATCCAATTTTGTCTTAGCTCTCTGTACTTGTTACTTATTTCCTACAATACAAATATGAGTGCGATTAAATCTATAAGACATGACCAATAAACAAGAAAGCTACTTAGTTGTAGATAATTAACCTTGAAAAAATTGGTACTCTTCCTCCTAACCCAAAAGTTCTACACTTGAATGGATGGGATGTCATTAGGTTTTAAATTTATTCTCTCAGCAGTAGTCTTCGCAGCGCGTACTTATGACAGTAGCCTTGACTTCCCATCCCTCCAAAAACTTCTCAAATGCTTGAAAATAACAGATTTCCGCCACTCTTCATGCAAGTTAAACCTCCCTTACATCAAAATAAGCAAAGGTCAAACAAGTTTATAATTTCATAATTGTTCAACAAAACTTAGTTGCTTATGTATACACACCCGAATTTCTTACCACATTGTTTCTTTAGTAACTGCATCAAGTTTTCTCCAATCAGAAAGTCTTACCGGAACGTGTTCCCACACAAGAGGACCAAGAAAAGATGATAATGTTACTGAACCAGGTCCAACATGATCACCAAAGTCAGTGAATGTAACTGCAACATTTCCATTAAGATTTTCAGCCACTTTCCGTATCTTTGTTGGTCCTCTTTTATTTTTTTTCTTTTACTTCATCCTATGGTAACAAAATTCCTTCAGTACTAGGAATCTCATCATTTTGAGCATTGCTAAATCCATCTTCTTCCATACTGAGAGCATCTTCTTCATTCTCATTCTCATTGTCGTCATTCTCTTTCTCTACGTGTTCACCTTCTTCTTCCATATTGGCAGCTTTTTCTTTATCCTCCTTTTGTTCTTGTCCAGTCCAACAAGGTTCTCCTTCTATCTCAGAAACATTTTTATCATTTTCAGACATTTCTCTCTCAGCCTGATCAGCCTCATTGTCATTACCCTAATCTTCTTACACAAAGCCAACTTGTGGTCGTATATCTTCTACCTTATCATTTTGCGGTGATACATCTTCTACCTCATCATCTTCAGCAGCCACTTTCTTATTTCTATCCCTTCTTCTCTTAGTTACAACTAAATTCTTTTTTGGGGAAGCCACAATCTTTGCTGTTCTTTTTTATCCACCTTTAGTGTTGTTGCAGAAGCAATTTGTGGTATCAGATCTTCTACCTCCAAGCGTTGATTACATCTATTACGATGAGAACCAACTTATCCTCTTCCTCTTGTCTTCGCCATTTCTGATACTGATAAACGAAAAACAGATTCAATTGAAACCCAAAATCACAAACTTCCACATGCATGTTCACACGATCTAAAAATCGATACCCAAAATTAAAATGGAAATCCAAAATCACAAACTTCCACATGAGTGTTCACACAAACTAAGAAACGAAACTCAAAATCAAAATCAAAATCAAAATCAAAATAAAAATCAAAATCAAAATCACAAACTTCCACATGTATGTTCACACAAGCCAAGTATAGAAATCCAAAATCAAAATCATTTTTGATTCCTTTGTTGGTAATAAGAAAACAATATAGATGAGATAGAACAAAGAAGCTACGATTGAATGAGAACATAGCTATTGCAACTTCTATTCAAGAGGACTCTCTGGATTTTTTTGAGAAACAATGAAGGAAAAAGGGTTTCGTTTAAGGAATTCTTCGTTTTATGAGAAGTAAAGAAATACTTAAACTGGGAACTGATGAGTGGCAAAGTTAACTTAAAGTATTTTTTGACTAAAATTTGTGATATTTTACATTTACGATAGCGTTTAGTTTTAGTTCGGCAATGGCAAGGGGCCTACACTAAGAAAATTTATGCGGCTAATAATTTTTATTTTCCCGCGAGAACAAATATAGCTTTTTAAATTGACAAACGCTATACAAAAAGCTAGTGTTGGTATATAATAGCAAAACTGTAATAAATCTTATAATCCGATGCTATTAATACCTACATTTCTTGTAGTGTTAAACACTTAGTAATAAGTTAACTTTCAACAAGTCTTGGAATTATCAAACATTCACCTCTGTAATTCAGATTTGAATTAGAGAGATCAATTTCTTGAACTCCAATCAAGCTACTCATTTGCTTGAACTTAATCCTTACTAATAGTTACGTAAGGATGTATGCATTTTGCTCAACACCTGGCACATTTATCTCTGGTTCGTCTTTCACTGTGAGCAAAACATTGCACTTTCTTGATCTGCAAGTAACACATAATCATCGAGATACCTTGGTTTTTTATGGTGCGACTGTGTCTAGTCACAAACAGTTGACCACTGCCGTCATGTTTGCATTGTGATTAGTATCTTCTTCTTCTTCCTCATCTTGGTTGATAGCCTTATGTTCATGATCATCACCGCCTTCTATATCACCCTCATGTGGAAGGTTAAGCATACATCTTGTAATTTCCATTAAGGTTATGTTTCTTCTTTTCACAACAATGTTTTTCTGAGGTGTGTAAGGCACAGTTATATGCCTTTTCACTCTATTCTCTTCATAAAATAGATTGAACTCAGCTGAGGTAAACTCTCTTCCACTATATGTGTGAAATGTTTTAATGGTTGAACCGGTTTGCTTCTCAATGCTTTATTTAAACCTTTTGAACCGATCGAATGCCTCACTCTTCTCCTTCACTAGTACAATCCACATGTACCTGGAGAATTTATCAATCAAGACAATACATACCGTTTGTTTGCTGGAGTTGGTGGTGTGATTGGTTCGCACAAAGCTCCATGCAATAACTACAATGGTTTCTCACATGAAACATGGCCTTAGTCAGGAATGAGTGTCTAATCTATTTTCCATTATACATGCGTCACACTCGCTTTCTTCGTGTGTTATACTAGATTCCTACGACCATCTCCTTATTTACCATATTGATCATTGTACCAAAGCTTATATGTCTTAGTCGAGTGTGACACCTCCATGTAGCATCTAATTTGAAAGCACTTTGGGTAACCAATCTCCATCGCGGTCTTGTAGAGACGGTTTGAGGATCTTGCAACTCGTACTAGAAACCTTCCACAAGAATTTGTGAGTGTTAAATAGACATATATCATGCTAACCTCACATCTATTTTTTGTTGCTTGTACAAGACTCAGTATGTTATGTTCAAGTTAGGTATGTAATATATATCTTTGACAGCCTTCTTTTCTCCAGTCCTGCACACAAAAGTAACCACACATTTTCTTACAATATCAACACACAGACCAGCTATGAACTTCACATCCCTTTTGTGTTTTGATCTAAACTCTAAAATAACTCCTTGTTTCTTGTCATGTGATTGCTCGCTCCATTATCTAAATACTAAACACTTGCATTGACTTTGTCGATATCAAGATTCTTCAGAATCACTTTGTCTTCACTCAAGAATACCACCTTGTGTACATAGAGGGTGTTGGTCTCTTGTGTCTTGTTTAGGTTTACTTTCTTGATTCTTTACACGTTTCTCAGGAGAGACATTTGCATAGTGACCCGTCTTGTCACATCTTCAACATATCACCTTTGAACGATCTTTTCAAGTTTTTATCTTTTGGTGTGTAACACACGGTTTGGTTGTTGAGTTATCCTCTACCTCTACCTCTTCCATTCCATTCTCAACCTCTTCCACAAACATTTCCATAGTTCCTCTCACTATGGTGATTATTATCCAAAAAAGAAGTTTCCTTTGATCTTCTTTTAAGTTTTTTCCCCTACACGTTCCTAATATGCCTTTAGCCCTCTAATTATACCCTCAAAACCCGTAGAATTTAGTTCTTGGACTTGCTCAAGAAACACTATGATTTGGATGTACTTGTATCTCGGAAGTCCCTTCAAGAATTTCTTCACCATCTTGGACTTTTCTATATTTTCTCTCAACGATATTGCTTTCAATGATAGGCCCAAGGTGTCGTGACTTGATGGTGTTCCAGATATCTTTTGATTCGTTTTGTTCTCCCACCTATAGAATAAAATTTTCAGGAACGGATTGAAACAAAAGAGTATTCGCGACATTGTTCTTCTTTTGGTAATCTAAACTGAGTTCGATTGTGTCCCACCCTTCATGAACACTCATCAAAATCTTCATCCTCATCGACCAAACAGTATATATTTATCGATGTGTCAACATCAGACATTGGATGGATGCGGATCCAAAGCCTCTGTGCGTAGAGCCCTATTCACGTCCACCATCTTGCTTATGTGATTTACTTCATAGTCACCAGGATCGAAGCTTCAACTTAATCTTAGGCGAGACTCCAACCTGAGGCTATGATACCAATTCAAATATCTAGAAACACAATAAATTATAAGAACAATTTTTCCTATTGTCTTAGAAACTTCTCCAACCTAAATTTAATATTTCTCTTAAATCATATGGAAGACCTCTCCATTAGATCTATATCTATTAATAATAGCCAACCCCAATTACTGTTGAAAGGTTGTGTTTTTAATGAAAAACTGAAATGCATTAATTGAAGAGTTGTATATTTTCATTATAAAAAGTTGTGTCTTTCCATAAAAATTGAAATCTATTAATTTTAAGAATATTATGTTTTCATTACAAGACTAAATTAATTTAAAAATAGTTAAAATATCTCAATAAGTATCTTTCTATAATTATTAGTTTTAAAAGTTGTGTCTTCTCATTAAACAGATAATTTAATAATATAAACCTCAATGAAAGTTAAAAGTTCTGTCTTTTCATTAAAAGCTGAAATGCATTAGTTTTTAAGAATTCTATATTTTCAGTATAAAAAGTTGTGTCTTTTCTCAAGCCAAAAACTGAACAATATTCTTTGTTTATATCTATTAAAGCTTAATGTGTATGTAATATGAATTTTATATTAGCTGTAAAATGATTAGTAACGATTCATAGAAGGTGTGTTAAAATTACATATTTTCTCATATGCTGGGGATAATTTACGTAGGGAAAATGTAAATATTTAGGAGAGCAAATCTAATATAATTCTGGCCATGAACGGAAATTCTATATTGTGAGGCTGTCCATTTGACCCTAATTAAAGTAGTTCAAATGAGACATAACTTTTGCTTTATACCTCTGTGATCTCTGTTTCTCTCGCCAGGATATTGAAATTTCTAATTCCCCAGTTCCCCAGTCAAATTCCCGATTGATTCACATTATATTGCTTGCTTATTCAACCTAGGTCACACTTCCTTATACCTTATGTCGTTGATTCTTAAGAGATTATCAAAATTTCGAAATGTCATGTTTTGTGTCTTTTCATTTTATAGGTTACATGTAATCAAAATATTGAGATATTATGTTTTTTAATCTTGATAAAATTACTAGAATAGCATAGAAAAGTTGTTATATGATTAGAATAACATATATATTTTAAAAAATCACTAGAACATTTATAGACCCGTAGTAAATTACAATAAACACTCTTGGTTATTGTTTTTTAATTGACCTTATTTGTAATAAAAATATGAAACTTATTAAAAATCCACATCACTATTAACTATAATCCATGTCACTAATAACAATCTATATTACTAATAATTTTGATTAAAAGAGTAAGAATGCAATGAAACAACGTTTAACTTAAAATTTTCTTTGCGATTTACGAGCATTGTTTTTGTCGGAAATCTTCTGTCAAATCGTCTTCTCCAAAATCATCTTTTCCGAAATCGCCTTCTACCCAATCGTCCGCAATCGTCTACTCTGCAAGTGTCGTCTCCGAAATCGTCTTCTTCGGTATGTTTCAACGCTTTACTTTGAGTTTTTCACGTTTTTGGCTGAGTTATGATATATTTGATGGCTGGGTTATGGTATATTTGATGGCTGAGTTATGATATATTTGATGGTTGAGTTCTGCTATATTTGATGGCTGAGTTATGATTTATTTGATGCTTGAGTTATGATTTATTTGATGGCTGAGTTATGCTATATCTGATGGTTGAGTTAAGATTTATTTGATGGCTGAGTTATGATATATTTGATGGCTGAGCTATAAGTTATTTGATGGCTGAGTTATGAGTTATTTGATAGCTGAGTTATGACTTATTATTGTAGGTATGTGTGAGGAAAATGATTATGATGGAGGATGTCCAAGAGATGTTTCCACAGTGATCGGGTGAAACAGAGAAAGCTTCTTCTTTAATCGACCACCATTGAAAACGAAGAGAAAAACGATAACTGCAGTAGATCTGTTTCACATTTTCACTTTTTAGATCTATGTTGCTTATGTGTCTGATATGTCTCTTAATTCATAATCTCTAAACTCGTCTTTTTAGTTTCTCTTTTGGCTTTTGGATTCAAAAAAGTTTGGATGATGAATCTCCGCCTACTTCTTCTTTTTCTCTTTCCACATTACCGAAAAAATTATAACCAGATCTATAAGATCTTAGAGAAAGATAGATAAAAAGATGAAGAATGAAGAACAAGATAGAGCGTATATAACATAAACCCTAATTTTACTGTTGTAACGTTGTAATGAAATGGGAAATAAGAGCTGATGATATGGATGGTGACATGGAAAATCGGTAAGTCAGTTGCCAAATGAACACATAATTCAGCCTACATAAATCAGCCATCAAGTACAACGTATGTCAACCGAAACGTGAATACTATTTTAGTAATTAATCATTTGCTAATAAATCAGTCATAACAATGATGGAAATCATAAGACAGTTGTATCGTCATATAAATCAGTTTTCAAATGAATGTTATTCTATTAATTAATATTTCACTAATAAGTAAGTCGTAACTAAGTTGAGTTTATTGTTATCCAGCCAATTACGGCTAATTAAACATAACTCAGCCGTAACAACCTCCCATAGCCAGTCGTAAATTTAATAACTCAGCCATGCAATGATCATTAAATCAGTCGGCGAAACATATCTTAGCCGTGGCTTAACTATAACTCAACCTAATTTTTGAGATATTATCTCGCTGATGTATAAGTCAACCATAACTTATATTCATAAGCCAGTCGTTATCCCATAAATCAGCCAGATTTCTGTAAACCAGCCATCACTAACAGCTAACTTATGTCCGTAACTTATGTATAAGTCAACCGCATTGTTTAACTCAAGTGCAACGTAACCATAACACAGCCGTAACGAAGTTTGTAGCTCTTTACGGTTGACTTCATTAATACACGTCAGCGCATTCTTACCTGGCGCCCTTTTTTTGCTTACGTGGCATTAAAAAGTAATGACATTCTTGTAAATATGTTTTTTCTCACAACGTAAAAAAAGCACACTGGTATTAAAAAATGACAGTAATAAAAAAAGTTTTGTATGGTTATGATAATATATCCTAAAATGTATGTTGTTTGAGTAAACTTCCCTTTAATCTTTTTTGTCTTTTCATAGGTAGTTTTTAAAAATTTAAGAGTTACATCATTTCATATAACGTTTCCACCCCTTTGATAACAATACATTTGCACCCTTTTCGTGATTATACGTTCACACCTATTCAATCAAGACACCTTCACACCTTTTCGGATACGAAACTTTCGCACTCTTTCGACATGTCACGTTTTCATTCCTTTAGACATGAAATTTACGCACCGCTTTGGACACAGAATGTTTGCACCCCTTAGTTCACAAAATATTCTCACCTTTCGGTTACGAAGTGTTTGCACCTCTTCGACCACGAAATGTTTACACCTCTTGGGTGATGATCCATTCACACCTCTTTAGTCACAACATGTTTGCACCCCTTAGGTGATGATCTATTAGCACCCCTTAGGTGATGATCTATTAGCACCTTTTGGGTAACGACTCGCTTGCACCTCGTCGGTGATTTCACACCTTTTTGGTGATGACATGTTCACATCCTTTTGGTGATGACATGTTCACATTTTTTTGGTGATGACCTTTTCACACCTATTTGGTGATGATCCATTTGCACTTATTTGGTCGTGATATGTTCGCACCCCTTTAGTGACCATACATTTGCACCTCTTCAGTGACTATACATTCGCACTTCTTTGGTCACGACACGTTTGTACCTATTTGGTTTCAAAACGTTCACACCTCTTCGAAGTATCATAAAGTTAATTGTACCTTTCCGCTTATAATTATTTTTGTTTATTAAATTTTTATTTTTCATACATATAATGTTTTCTAGAGATTTAAAAGAATCATTGCAAACATTTAAATGAATCGCCTACAATTGTTTGAATGAACATATTGCAACTGTTTAAATGAACCATTAGAATTTTTTATGGTTAAGCATTGCAAGTTTTGGTGTTCAACCAGTGCAACATTAATTTTGTGACCAATCATTGCAACTCAAATAACCATTGCAATTTTTGGTGGTTATTCATTGCAATCTTTGTTTTTTCTATATAAAATATTTGCCAAAAATGAAAAATACAACAAGAATAAATATTGAAAAAAATAAAAAAGGGATAAAAATGGAAGAAAGATTCACTACTCCAAAAGATTATAAAAGATCTTTGGAAAAAAACACATAAATCTAGGACTAGACAAAGGTCAAACTACTCTTTCAAGCATATATTTTAATCTAAAATGTTAATCAATTATGTAAACACATGTACAATTTATGGTGGTAAAATTTATGGTTCTTTTAGAAGTGCATGTATTGCAAAGGTTTTATTAGAAGGAGATGAAAAGTGGCAATATAGTGAAAAGTTATTATATTATTCGTTCACTGAAAAGTTACAAACCTTTTAAATTATGAAGTTCATGTTAAAAAGAGCTTACTAAAGACCAAAAGTTCTAGGAAAATACAATTATCTTTTATTTCATTGAGCAAATTTATAAAAAAAAAAATCATGTTTCATTTTCAATTATCACATCAATATAATTTATATCGCCTATTTAATGATTAGATCATTTAAAATTTTCTCTAGTTTACTAAAATTATTTTAAATATTAGTGATAATTTTTTTTAAATTGTTTCATGTAGTTTCTTAGGAATTGGATACATAATCCATTAGTTTAATTACATAAATAAATTAGCAATTTCATGTGAATTTAAGAAGTGAAAAGATAAAATAAAATAAAAACATAAAACTGTTATTAGAGAATTTTTTTCTAACCATATATTTTGGTGTTTAAGTATCTGGCAGGATTATTGAGAATTTATTTTAATAATCTTAAATATATACTTTAAAATTTCGTCTTCTAAATAAATAAAAATTATATTATACTGTTTTCAAAAATTTAACACTACAAAAAATGTTTTGAAGAGTTATATCACTATCTCAACAAAAATCGTTTGCTATGTTTTTCAATGTATATTTGATTGATAATATTAAACCAAAATAGATTTAAGAGAATGCATATTTTATCATAATTAAATATATTTTATTTACAATTAATATGTAATAGTTTAAAACTATTTTCAAAAATTGTACTTTTAATTTTTATCTATATTGATTATAGAAATATTTTTAAATGTTGACTCCTATATACTATAAATATTTATCATCAGATGTATTAATAAGAGCAAACTCAATTTATTCCTACAGTTACATCCCCTCATTATAATTTTACTCACACATATTTATTATATTTTCTCATTTATAAATGTTTATGGTTACTACGGATGTATCTTGTAAGATTACATATTTCCCTTCTTATATCTTTTGACTATACATATATTGTACGTTGCTCACAATGTTTTTCTCCATAAAATCATCATAAGTTTCAAAGCTCCTAACTCTTAAGTTTTTATATTATTTGGTGAACAAATTTATCGTAAACTCATAGTTCAATTTTCAAACATCGCATCAAAATAATCTATTTCGTTTCACTTAATGATTAGATAGATTTTATAAAAGGTATATGTTTTTATTGGTATTAACATATTTATATTTTAGTTACTATCTAAAACTATAAAACAAATATACGCTCTTACTAAAAATAAAAAGTAATACAGACATATGGAATTTACGTTGTGACATGAAAACTTTCTTATAAATAAGTAAACAGATTTTAAATAAAAATATAAGTAATAAATTGTAACATAATTATTTTTATAAAATAAGCTCCCGCGCGATATCGCGGGAGTTCTGTACCTAGTTTATAGTAAAGACAATTTACTTTAATATGTGGAATATGGAAACACTAACATAATCTAAATAATATACTTCTTTTTCTATTCTTAATTTTTTCTTGTGTATTTAACTTATTAATCTGCAAGAAAACCAAAATCTAGAATTGGTATCATAGCGGGATGACAAAAAATCTGTAAAAAGACCAAAATACCCTTCGAGCAGGAATGAGAATTATTCGAATAGGAATGAAAGGTATGTGGCAGAGACTAGTCAGAAGATCCTAGAAGTTTTCTTGTGAGAAGAGCATTCTCAAAGCAACTCAAAGTAACCTTGCGATTAAGGGTGCAAGATGGTACCAAGATGATTCACTGGAGAAAATGACACAAAAAGATTATGGTTATTGGTTTGAGGGGGAGAATGAAAGATGTCAAACCAAGTCTCACATCAAAATTTTGGACAAAAAATTTCTAATATGTAATAGGATGTCCAACCCTGATTAGAACGAGGACTTTGGGAAGGAGTCCAAAAGAAAATTCATGCATGCTTGCCTTTTAGACTCAAAGTGGACAATATCGTACTAATTAGACAATAAAGAGTTGGACAGAGACTTTCAAAAACCCAACAATTAGTACTAGAGGGAGATGAAAAAAAACCTGCAAGAAGAACAAAATGTCCTTCAAGTAGGAATGGGAGCCTTTCGAGTATGAATGAGAGGTATGTGGCAGAGATTAGTCAGAAAATCCTGGAAGTTCAGTTGTGGAAAAAACGTCCTCAAAGCAACTCAAATTAACCTTGTGTTTATGGGTGCAAGATGGTGCTAAGATGATTCGCTAGAGGAGGAAAGGAAACAAGATGAGTGTGGTCCTTGATTTAAGGGAGATAATGAGAATTGTTAATCCAAGTCCCACATCAGAAGTTTATACAAATAATGTCTAACATACTCAAAAAGTAAATTCATGCAGGTTTACCTGACATACCTAAAGTGGATAATTTCGTACTAATCTAACAATAGAGAGTTGGACATGAACTAAAGAAAAACCAACGGAAGCTTTGAATAAATACCAGAATAAAGAGAGAAAAAGACATACAAGTGTTAGCTGAGATGGATCTTGTTGTTGATGGTGATGCTGAACCATGAAGAGAACCAATCCAGCGACAGAGAAAGAAGCAAGAAGAAGCCATAAACTTTTCTAGTTTTCTAAGTATCAAAATCTCTCTTACCATAAACATAACACTCCCTGTTTCAAAAATTATCAAACCTCACCTTCTTCAATGCCACAATCCTCCAAATTTCAGTCTCTGCCGCACAAAACATGCTTCTATATGTACCTACTACCTTGTCTAATCTACATGAACCAAACGAAACTCCATTAGCTTCATTACTTCATTCTTCAACCAAACAACATTCATATAATAACAACCTCAAATTAAACATATTCCTCTTACATATAATCGAAAGTGTTAGCCAATGGGCCAAGTATGAACCTTCTAGATCTTTTTGAAAGCATTAGATCAAAGTGGAACCCAACAATGGATAGTCACCAGCTGCATTGCTCAGGCAATCATTAGCGACCTGCTCCACTTCTATGTATTTATATGAGCATAATCAACTAGTTTTCTTTTCACAAGAGTGTTGAAACCCCATGAACACTTTTGTGAACCACTATTCTCGTTCATACCAACCAACCCGTATATGACAACAAAGAGACACTTACTCGGATTTGAGTTTTTAATTGATTCAGAGTAATACCATATGCTTTCTCTCACAGAATACCAAAAAATGAACATTTCCCTTGATAAGATTTTAACTGTATATTGATTAGGAATGTAGGTATCCCTCAAGCAGGTAGAATGAGAATTTCCTTAGTTATGAAAATAAAGTAACGAGAAAAAGAATGTTTTAAGTGTATAATAGACAAATAACAAGTAAATGTGTGTTATAAGTAATATGTGCCTTGTAGTGTTATTAGAAAGTCAAAGGGGCTTCAAGTGTAATTTGTCCATACTAATCCACTTTGTTGAAAGCTCTAGTTACATGGATTACTACACTTGTGATTAGTCAACTGTAATGAATTTCTTTGGATCTTTTACAGTACACTAGTTGTCGAAATTCAAAAAGATAGTTGAGAAAATAAACGCATATCTGCAACGAAAAAACGTCTCTCTCTTTGTTTAGAGAGAAAAAACTTATCTCAAAATTCATCCTCTTCACAAATTCATATCTCTCAGGGAATGAAAGTTTGAGAGATATCTTTTTTTTTGTTATAAAAGCTTCCGATCTTATGATTGAATTTTACCTTCCTTTTGTGGATTTCTGTTTCGTTTGACAATTTTGTTGTGCTTTTCAAATCAAATTTGGACCAGTTCTTCATGTTCCTTATAGTAGAGTTTCTGATTTCGTTTGATTTTAATAAAATCCGAATTTGTTTGGTCGGTGTATGTATACCTCTTTTTGCTTGCTTCGCACAAGACCCCGAAGTCACGTACCATGTTCTTAATCTTATCATCTCTGCTTGTTTTCCTTCCAATAGACGTAACACTCCACGCTTTATGGTCCACATATTGGGCTTTGCATTGAGTGATATTTGGTTGTGAATCAAGTTGATGGCAGAACTTCATGGATTTTGGGATTGGATTAAATAGAATTAAGGTTCTTTAATGGATGTCTCAGTGAATGATCTTGTTCTTCATTCTTCAGACTCTCTAGTGTTTAATGAAAATGTTGATGGTGGATCGTGGTTACATGATTCGGCGATTAGCGATGGAGGATTAACACAAAAGTTAAAATTGAAATTTGATTGGAGTGCTCAACTGAGGCATTGAAAAGTGTACTCACGGCGGAGAAGATACCGGAGACGGCCCAACGCCAAGTCGGTGGTAAATCTACGAATTTTTCTCTATTTATCTGTCAGGTGGTCGTAGACTCAGCTAAAAAAATCTGTTTATTGCATATATTCTTTATTTTTTCTTTTGTTAAAGCTGATATTATCTCGTTTGGACTTTCATAGGCTTCTTTGTACTTATGTGTTTTGCCCAGTGGATGAATGAAATGAAACATGATGACAAAAAAATCCATATTTGTTTTGTCACACATTTGCAAAAAGTTGATTTCCTTTTAAAAAAGAAAATTAGAATGATGTAATAACTAGTAAGAGACAATTTTCTCTATATTCATAAGAGAGGAAAAAAACGAAGAATATAGCCATGTTATAGTTGCAATCGACGGATGGGACAATTTGCACACAAATATGATCGAAATCTCCCTCCAGCGCATGCACGTGATGGTAACGCTCAAAAACTATAGATGTCATACTATACTACATATCATATAGTATAGTCACACAAAGAAATTTACTAGTTACAAAGTTGAATTTTAGCCATTAGGTGAATATTCTATACATGATTACGATATACTATATAATACTCGACACAGACACCTGAGCCTTTCATTCCTATGTATGTCAACAATGCATAGCCAATTTAGGGGGGAGGGTGAAAGTTAGTATGACAGCTTGGGAATGTTAACATTCATAGCAACCACAACAGGAATCAAGTTTAATCTTGTCCCAAAGTTGAAACCACAAAACAAAGTTTACATGATAAAAGAAACAATATGCTTAGAAAATTAAAAGAATCGCCATTTGTTAATACATAAGACTAATATAAGATAAAAGTAAATGGTACAAATATCTAATTGCGTGAGTAGGTCTGTACTGAAGCTGGAGAATGCTCAATCGTACATGTCTGTGTTGTGACGCCAAGGACAGCTTTTGTGAGGGTGTCACAACGATTAAGTTATAATGTGGCGTTAAGTTACATGACAACAATTGCCGCAACACACGATAAACCTGAAAAATTTACAAGTAACACATGTAAGAGAAAGAGCATACTATAGTGAATACCATATAGTATAGTCATACGAAGAAATTAACTAGTTATGAGGTTGAGTTTCATCCCTAGAGTGACAATAATTTTCAAAAATACACGTATCTTGTTAACATTGTGCGTGTTAAGATTTATATTCTTAATAATGCAATCTATCAAATTAACCCTACGAACTACTCTTGCCAAAAGAAGTCAAATTGCATTACTTAAGAACTGAATCCACAGAGAGCGAGTGCACACAATAAATTTATATAATTCTAATGGTTAAGCTAGGCAATCTATAAATAGTGGTTTTGATTTTAAATCTATCAGGAGTAGAAAATTACCTAGAATACTAAAGCAAATGAAAATATGGAAAACCAGTAGATCTAGGTTTTATACAAGTGAATTATAATGGATAGGATGCAAGGAATTATTAATATGCGAGAACAATAAATGTTAACTAGTGTGACTCCCTCTTTTCCCAACTCTCGTATGCAAAATGAGATGTACACTGTCGATCGACGGTTAAATTCTGATGTCAATTGTCACTAATCAGACAGTAAGTTCTTCCATTATGCTAATTACACCAGCTCTCTCATGCATCTAACAACCTAGCTCAATGAAATCAATTATGGCACATAACCTATTCTCGTAGTCGTTCATGTCCTAAGTTGAGGTTCCTAGTTACCTACTCTAGAACGCAAGCATTAAAGACAATTCCAAAGATTGATACTACTTCATCCTAGCAATCTTATTTTGGGGCTAGTTCATCAGTACCATTATGGATCCTAAGTCTAACAAGTGGATCTATTCAAGCATGATAATTGTCACAAAAAACATTGATGAAAATGCAATAGAATAAATATAAAAACAAAGGAGTTCGAAGAGGAATCTAACGGAGTTATTCTCTTCTCTCTTAACTAAGAACAATGAATAGAATAAAGTTTCTTAGCCGCCAACAATGGCTTAGAAAACACATGAATAAGATTTTAGGTCGTCCATGGGTATTCTGATAATTTGTGGTAGCTTATGGGCTTAAGTCAGTTTTGAAATATACTCAGCCCCGTTCTATCATCACCGTCGTTTGGCACCAATCATGTGTCGTCGATCAACGTTCCTTCATCTCCTCGACAATTTCCTTTCGCGAGGTAGACTGACCACTCTTCAGTAAAACGGGCATAACCTCTGCTACCAGATTTTGATTGAATTAAACTAGTGGCATTGGAAATCTAACTCGAACATATATTTTATGTCAAAATAGGGGCCTAACCTAACGGTGGGAAGATCTCCATCCATAGCTAACCATCTGACGCCTCTGTGTACTTCTACACCTCAAAATGCTCCAAAAGGCTTCAGAATCACCATATTTCTCTAAAACGTACATGAACCTGTAAATACACTAAAAGATTCCAAATCGTAGAAAACATATCCTAAAACACTCATATACCATGGCTAAAAGTGGGTAAAATCCAGGGTATATCACTTGTACACTATATTACTAACAATTTGCATATAGTATAGTCAGAGAATTCACACCATCCATGACAAAAATTCAGCCACAAATGTATATAGATTTATACTAAAATATTAGAGCTACACATCAAAGACGCAACAACTATGGTTAGGAAGGATAAATCTAAAGTGTATACAAAATTCACTTTACTAAACTTGTTAGTCACGGTGGCTATTAAACCACATCTTACTTCAAAAAGAGACAATCACATCTGATAAGCTATACTACATAAAACTTCCATATAGAATAGACAGATGAGACACACCAACTATCAAACTCACTTACATAACTGGTATAGATGAAACTACACTAAAACATTGCACTATTTATTAGTATTTTCTAGAGGTATCATATATAAACATACTTCATGAAGATACATATGCTATAACTTTTCTCAGATAATATAGTTATATAGAATTCAATAGAGCATATGTTGTAGTTAAACTATCTGCTACACCACATGCGTTGCAAAAAACACGACCATGGGTTGTATACTACAATACTAACATATTTTATATGTTATACTCAGAGAATTCACACCATGCAACACAATTATTCACGCTCAAATGAATATATATATCATTTTATACTTATAGTTGACATTCTATTACACATGGATATCTTTACTACTTACTTTTCCCATTGTTAAGTCATAAATTTTATATCTTCCATCACCTTCTCCCCCACCCACGAACCCAGAAACTTTGGTTGGTAAACACACGAAGAAAACATAGAGATATCCATGGAAAGTTCGTTGGTTGAAGCTAAATAGAAAATTAAAAACTGGAAAAAAACAAAAATTATGTGTCAGATTACTGTATTTGTTAGTAATCCACTTTTAAACCAGATCTGAAAAAAGCACAATTGTTTCAACTAAATTACAGTAAATTAATCAAGAGGAATATTACACTAAAATTGATGGTTTGTCCCCTTATGGTATTCAATCAAACCAGATTCCACTTGCTTCGTTGCCGTTTGCTCTGCAATCACGCCACCATATATCTTGAGAAACATATATTCTTTCTATTCTATTTGAAAAAATGCAAAATATAGAATATAAGCATAAAGAATGACACAAAAAAATTTATACTAAAGCACCATCTCTAAACAAACACATTATCAAATTCATATTTTCTTGAATCATTAAGAAACCATGTCTATTCTATGTTTATCAAATAGAATAGTACAATGCAATGTGTAGTGTTCATCTTTTCCAATAGTTAACGCATTCTCTGCTTCTTAATCCATATATATCAAAAAGTAGCAAAATTGTAAATCCAAATAAAGATATAAAGAAAAGTGATCAGTTAATGGATAGTTGTTGGATATGATGATTATACGGCGTGTGAAGTACTCATTTTTCAAAAATTTCATAAAACTTGTAAATGATCATGAGATAAAGAAAGAGAACAATGAGAAATAAAAAATATTTTCACGATGAGATCAACGATACAAATGAGAATGAAAATGAAATAGGGATGAAGATATTTTTCGTTTTTATACAGATTATATGAATATCATAGCCAAAGAGTTGTTATAAACTTAATTTTTTATATTCTTATACATGTACAATCCAATTCCCCTAATCAATAATTGTGAAAAAGTGATAATAGTCAAATGATTAACATTTCTGTAGCTTTTCCTACCAGAATTCGATTCTGTTAATGCGATTGCCGCAGTGTTAAATCATGAATTGGACCTAATCGATTCAACGGATAACAAAAATGCATTTGAAGGTAGAAATACATATGTACTTTTCTATTTAAATTTATTTGGCTAAATTTTTTTTCTTTCATCAAACGGTTATTCTATTACCAAATTTGAGGTGGTCTGGGAAGCCAGACTGGAATAGAACAACCAACAAAACAAAGATCTCTATGAAATGATTGTGCCGTCTTGACCAGTGCGTCTAGAATTCCATTAGTGAACCCTTAGAATGTGGCATATCTCAAAGTCTGGAAAACAAATCATAAGCGTTTTTATTGCCTCCAGTTCCGTTGCAAAACTCAACCATGCTTGCGGTTCCTTCACCATTGCGATAATGTCTTCACAGTCCGTGCCAAATCGCTAACATGACGAATGTTGAAGCATGAAAACCATTGCCCATCTAAAAGCTTCAAGTTTAGAATGAAGTATTGTCTCACGCCTCCTTAGATTTTGCGTTCCCATGAGCTTGATCTTCATGTTGTTGTTCTTACACGCCCATCCACAATCACTATACTGATCAGTAGCAGTCCAAGAACCGTCTACCATACAGATATTCTTCGGACTTAAGATTTTTGTCTCCTCGCTCTTGTGCAATTGTGGATTCTTATGGATCGTCTCATTAGCACTAAACCAGGCCAGACATTTGCTCTCTGCATATCTTACTAACTCCATAGGATCCTATCAATCCCCCTGAAGAGTTTATCATTCTGGACCTTTCAGATGTACCAAATTATCCAAGTATAAGGGTCTATGTGTGATCAGCTTCATCACTTCCTTCCGTTTTCCAAAAAAAAGATAATCCATATTCGCATAGATATTAGGTAATGGGAAGGTATTTTGGCCAGAAGGCGTCGATGATAAAGCTCAAACTTGCAACGCGGGAGGACACTCATGAATGGAATGAGTAATTGTTTCCTCTGGTTCCCCACATCTTGGGCAGTAATTATCACATCTCATATTCCTATAGTTAAGATTTTTAGTGACCGCCAGATGCCTTGTTATCACCTGCCACATAAGATGGCACATCTTCTGAGGTGCTTCTACATCCCAAACAAAGGCTTGGAGATCAGTAATAGCAGGTCCACTTATCTCTCCATCCTCATCTTCCCTCAATATCTTCTGAGCCACCCAGTTACCTGATTAAACTGTATACCATCATTCTTGGTGTAGCTCCAGCATAAAGTATCTTGGTGATTAGTCATACTCTTAGCTAGGCTCCTTCTCAGTAGAATGTTCTCCATATTAACTTAATTCATTAGCATTTCAATATCCCATTCCTTTGATTCTTTATTAATTAAATCACTGACTCTCATATCCGGGTGCATAACCGGGATGGAAGGATAAGCCGGTCTGGCTGGTATTGTCGGAATCCATGGATCCTCCCACACATTAACCTGATGTCCAAAATGAATCTTTTGTCTGATACCCAAGAGCAATAGTCTTCGTGCCGTCGTGATGCTACTCCACACATATGATGGGTTATGAGCCAAAATTGAACGCAAAGGCGAACTCATTTGGTAATGTATACCTCTCATCACCCTAGCCACCAGTGAGTCCAGAAATTGAACAAGTCTCCATAATTGTATTGCTAGCAAAGTCAAATTGAATTCATGAATCATACGAAATCTCAAATCTCCTTTGCTCATTGGCTAACATTGCTTTTCCCATTTCGCTCAGTGAATACCTCTCTTTGGTGTATTTGAACTACACCAAAATTGTGTAATGGCACTAGCAAGGTTTTCACAAATCTCTAATGGCAGCAGAAAGGTACACATCACATATGTCGGCAGTGCTAATAATATGGACTTAATCAGAATCTCTTTTCCTCCTTTCGACGGCCACCTACCCGTCCATCCATTCACTCTATGCGTCAATTTGTCCTTGAGAAAAGCAAAAAATTTGCATTTGGACCCACTAATTTCTTCTGGTATTCCTAAGTATGTCCCCATCCCTCCTTCGTTCAGAGTTCCTAGCTTATCTTTGATCTGCTGTCTAGATTGACCATTTATCTTCTTACCAAAGAGTAAAGATGATTTCTCAAAGTTAATGCACTGACCTGACGCTTTCCCATACTTTGTAACCACTTTCATTACTTCTTTACATTCACGGAGTTCCGCCTTACAGAAGAAAATGCTTTTATCAGCAAAGAGAAGGTGAGATATTGAGGGACAAGCGCGTGTAGGACGCATCCCCGTTATCTTCCCCTGATTCTCGGCGTGATTAAGAAAGCTAACGAGCGCTTCCGTGCATAGAATAAAGGTGAAAGGAAACAAAGGATCTCCTTGAGGTAGACTTCTCTCTGGGACAATATTTTCCCTTGGCTGACCATTCATTAGGACCTTTACTTTACTGATGTTATACAGTGCATGATCCAATCTATCCATGTTTCTGAGAACCCATTTTTTACATAAATGCTTGAATCCATTTTATTATACGCTTTGCTCATATCCGTCTTGATGGCCATACTTTTATTCCGTCCGTTTAGTTAGGTTCTCAAGACATGAAACATTTCTTATGCTATCATAACATTATCAGAAATTTGTCATCCAGTAACAAATACTGATTGAGTTTCAGAAATTAATCCAAATAAAATTTTTTTTAATCTCTGGCGTAAAACCTTAAAGATAATCTTATAGCTAACATTACAGAGGCTAATCGACCAGAACTTGAACATCTCAGTTGCCTAAATTATTGTGTCACGCATCCAAATTTTTTAAAATAATTTGATTAAACTGATATTCTTTTAAAAACATTAGCCCCACGAAAAGAAAGAAAAAAAAAAGTAAACGAGTAACCATTAGAACAAGAACAAAAAGGGAAACCCAATTTTTATGTGTTTCAGATCCGCATTTCTTGCTTCGCCAATCATCTCAGATTTTGGAAAATGGCAGAAGAATTTTCATTAATAGCTTCTTCTTCTTCTTCTTCTTCACTTCTGTCTGAAATATCAAATGCCTCCACTAGAGCTTTTGTTTATGCCTTCACTGTCTGTTCTTGTGGTGCTTTTGCATTTGGATGCGTTGTAAGTTTTCTTAATTTCAACTTTTAATTTCTTAATCATCTAACTTTGGATGCATGCATGTTAAAATTAACTAAATGTATTGATCACAGATCGGATATTCTGCTCCTACACAGTCAAGTATCATGAAAGACTTGAACCTCTCCATAGCTGATGCAAGTCTTTCACTTTGTTCGGTTTATTCCCGGTTATTTTATACCTGATTTAATCTGATATTGTTTTTGGTTCTTAGTATTCACTTTTCGGATCGATATTGACTGTGGGGCTCATTCTTGGTGCATTAATATGTGGGAAATTGACAGATTTGGTTGGTCGTGTCTACGTAAGTTTCCACTTACGAAAGTAATTAATTAGTTCAGAAATTAATTAATTATTTTTTCATAATTTACAAAAGGATTTTTTGATATATAACAAACTGAATTTAATTTTACAACTTTCGGGTATTGATTATTTTGAGATTTCTTTCGAACCAGACAATGTGGATCACTAACATCCTCTTTCTAATCGGCTGGTTTGCCATTGCGTTGGCTAAGGTTTGCCCATTTCTGAGTTTATTTTTTATTTAACAGTTTTTGAATTTCAGTAATAAGTATCCCTCGTTCATGTCGATACACGATTTTTTATTTCTTTCGAAATATCTTTTCATTGTTTTTTGTCCTTTATTGAACAAAGGGTGTTTGGCTGCTCGATCTTGGAAGGTTATTGCAAGGGATCTCGATTGGAATTAGCGCATATTTGGTATGATTAGGTGCTTAATGATCACTCTCATGTTTGTTTCATTTCGGTTTACTACTTTTTGTTGCATAATTCCGAGGTTCTAAAAACTTAACATATAATAAATATTTAATATGTTTAGAAAAAACATAAAAAGGAAATTTGATAAAAGAAAAAAAAAGTTTTTTATTTACTTTATGTTTGTGTTTTTATATCCCAAATGTTAAATAGTTTTCTTTCACTATAAATATATATCTTATGGAGAAGTGTTCCATAAAAGATTTAAGAAAAGCATTAAGAGCTTTAATTTTGAGTAATTTCTAAAGTAATAAAAAAATTGTTTTTATATGTGTTTCTAGAGATTTGAATTGGCATCAGAGCCTGAGGTTGGCGACTCGATCTAAGTTTAAGTTAAAGTTTCGATCCTGGTGACTGTTAAAAGATCACGAACGCAAGATGGCGGACGTGACTAGAGTTGCACCTCGCACAGGACTTTGGATCCGCATCCATCCAATGTCCTATGTTGTCATCGACAAACTATACAGTTTAATCGATGAGGATGAGGGTGTTACTCCGTATTCATGATGTGTGGGACACGATAGAACCTGGTTTGGATAATCAAAAAAAAGAACGATATTGCGACTGCTCTTTTGTTCCAATTCGTGCCCGAGACATTGATTCTCCAAGTGGGAGAACAAACCGAATCAAAAGACATCTTGAACGCGATCAAGTCGCGACACTTTGGAGCTGATCGTGTAAGGGAGGCGAGACTTCAGAAATTGATGACAAATTTTGACAGGTTGAAGATGGATGATAGTGATATCGTGGATGAATTTGCGGAAACGATATCAAGGTTATCATCCAAAGCAGCCTCGTTGGGAGAACACATAGAAGAATTCAAGATGGTTAAGAAGTTCTTGAAGGGTCTCCCAAGACACAAATATATCCAGATTGTAGCGTTGTTAGAGCAAGTCATAGACCTCAACTCTACGGGCTTTGAGGACATAGTTGGAAGGCTAAAGGCGTACGAGAAGCGTGTAAGGGAAGAAACTCATAAAAAACTAAGGGAAACTTATGTATTCGGATAATAATCACCATATTCAGAGGAACTATGGAGATTTACATGGTACAATTAGAAGACGGAATGGAAGAGGTAGAGGTCGAGGTAGGTTACACAACCAAAACCATGTATCACACATTGAAGACAAAAACTCGAAGAAAGATCGTTCAAAGTTGATATGTTGGGGATGTGACAAGTCAAGTCACTATACAACTGTCTGTCCCGAGAAATTAGTAAGGAATCAAGAAACCAACCTAAACAAGACACAAAAAGCTGACCCCCTCTATGTACACAAGGTTGTGTTCTTGAATAAAGATAAAGTGATTCCGAAGAATCTTAATATCAACAAAGGCAATGCAAGTGTTTGGTATTTGGATAATGGAGCGAGCAATCAGATGACGGAAAACAAGGAGTTTTTTCGAGTTCGAATCTCAACACCAAAGGGAAAGTGAAGTTTGGTGATGGATCGTGTGTTGATATCGTAGGAAAGGGGTTGTTACCTTTATGTGCAAAACTAGAGAGAAGAAGAAACTCAAAGACATATACTACATACCCAACCTGAAACACAACATATTGAGTCTTAGTAAAGCACAAAAAGCGAGTGTGAGGTTAACATGAAAGACGTCTATTTAACTCTCACAAATTCATGTGGAAGGTTGCTTGTACATGTTACAAGATTTCGAACTGTCGCTACAAAACCCCGATGGAGATTAGCTATTCGTAGTGTTTACATGTCAGAGATGAAGATGCAACATAGAAGTGGCATGCTCGACTAGAACATATAAGATATGGCGTGATGAACAACATGGTAATGAAAGAGATGTTCGTAGGAATTTCGAATGTAACACACGAAGAAAGTGTGTGTGACGGATTTCTAGTAGGGAAGAAGATTAGACACTCATTCCCGACTCAAGCCATGTTTCGTGCGACAAAGCCATTGGAGTTATTGCATGAAGATTTGTGTGGACCAATCATACCACCAACACCAGGAAATAACAAGTATGTATTTGTCTTAATTGATGACTTTTCCAGGTATATGTGGACAATATATATGAAGAAGAAGAGTGAGACATTCGATCGGTTCAAGGTTTAAGGAAAGTGTAGAGAAGCAAATTGGTTCAACCATTAAGACCTTTCGCACCGATAGAAGAGGAGAGTTTACCTCAGCTGAGTTCAATCTATTTTGCAAAGAGAATAGAGTTAAAAGGCACTTAATCATACCTTACACGCCTTATCAAGACGATATTGTGGAGAGGAGAAACCGAACCTTAATGGGTATGACGAGAAGTATGATGAAGGCAATGAAGATGCCGAACTACATATGTGGGGCGAAGTTGTACGACATTCAACTTACCTCATCAATATATTTCTTACAAAATCCTTGAAAGATCAAACACATACGAGTGTCTCACATTGAAGAAACCAAATATCGAGAACTTTTGGATATTCGGTTGTGTAGCACATGCGAAAATCAGTGTGCCACATCTAAAGAAGTAAGATGAGAGATCAAAAAGTGTGGTCAATCTTTGAATTGAGCCGAGTTACAAAGCATATAGGCTCTATGATCTAGTCGTAGGGAAGGTGATGGTGAGTAGAGATGTGATTTTTTATGAGAAAAAATATTGGGATTGGTCATCTACAACAAGCCAAGCTGTAAACCAAGTATGCTTAAGCTTCCACATGAGGGTGGTATAGAAGAAGGTAATGATCAAGGTGAGGATCAGAACATGAAGTTATAAACCAAGATGAGGAAGAATAAGAAGATATTGATCACAATACAAACCAAGACGGTGGTGATCAACTTTTGGTGACTAAACACGGCCACACCATAACAAAACCAATGTATCTTGATGCTTATGTGTTACTTGTAGTCAAGAAAGAGCAATGTTGTTGCTCACAGTAAATGGCGAGTTAGAGAACTATCTTGAGGACGAACACATAAGAGATTGAATTGAAGCTATGGTAGCTGAGTTGGAGTCTATCACAAGAAACAAGACATGAGAGCTTGTGGATAGACCAGCTAGAGTGAAACCTATAGGGTTAAGTGGATCTACAAGATAAAGAGAAAGGCGGATGACACAATGAAAAATTATAAGACGAGACTTGTGGCAAAAGGCTATGTACAAAGACAAGGAATATATTTTGATGAAGTGTTTGCACCAGTGGCACGTCTCGAAACTATACGCCTCTTAATAGCCCTTGAAGCAACAAACGGATGGTAGATTCATCATCTAGACGTGAAGACCGCTTTCTTGAATGACGATCTAAAGGAGATAGTGTATGTGACACAACCCGAAGGTTTTGAAAAGAAAGGAGAAGAGGTTCGAGTTTATGTGTTGCACAAAGCATTGTATGGGTTACGCGAAGCACCAAAAGCTTAGAATGTGAAACTCGATCAATGTAACGTAAGAATGAAGGAGGAGACTTATTGCTAATAGTCATATACGTGGATGATCTATTTGTGACAGGAACTTCGCTTAAGGTGTTAAGAAATTCAAGGAAGAGAAGTTAGAGAAGTTCAAGAGGTCAGATCTAGGAAAGCTAATGTATTACCTTGGCATATAAGTGGTTCAAGGAACAGATAGAATAAAAAAAACAAGAAAGGTATGCTCAAATAATCATGTGTGACACAAAGATAAAAGCGTGTAACGCGAATCACGTACCAATGGAGTCGAGTTTGAAGATCTCAAAAGCTAAAATGAACTAGATGCTACGAATTTCAGAATAATCATAGGATATTTGAGGTATCTGCTTCACACAAGACTTGACTTGTGTTACCAAGTGGGCGTACTGAGTAGATATACGCACAATCTGAGAGACTCTCATGGACAAGCCATCAAGCACATATTACGGTATGTGAAAGAAACTACAAATTTTGGTTTGTTCTTCAAGAGAGATTGGTTAAGGAGCGTTGTTGGTTATAGTGACAGCAGTAACAATATTGATGTCGATGATGGGAGGAGCACGTCAGAACATGCATTTTATTACTGTCCATCACTGGTTACTTGGACGTCGCATAAGCAACAAACGGTTGCATTGGCATCATGCGAAGCAGATTTCATGACAACAACAGAAACAGCGAAGCAAGCTATATGGATCAAAGAATTTTTGAGTGAGATATTAAGCAAAGAAGGCGAGAAGGTTAAGCTTAAGACAACAAATCAGCCATTGCTCTAACGAAAAATTTGGTTTTCCATGGTATATGTAAACACATACTTCAAGATACCATTTAATTCGTGAGTGTGTGGAGAATGGGCAAATCGAAGTGGAGCATGTTCTCGGTGTTGAGTAGAAGACCGACATTTTAACCAAGCTATTAGCAAGAATTAAGTTCAAGCATATGAGGAGCTTAATTGGAGTTCAAGAAATTGATTTCCTTGATTCAAGTTAGAATTAAGGGGGTGATTATTAGATAATTTCAAGCTTATGGAAACTTAGCATATTAATAAGTGTTTAATATGTTAAGAAAAACACAAAAGTAAATCTAGAATAGAAAAAAAGTTTTCATTTTATGTTAGGTTTGTGTTTCTATATCGCACATGTTAAAGGAAACTGTCTTTCACTATTAATATAAATTTAATGGAGAGTTGTTTCATAAGATATAAGAGAGTAAGTATATCATAAGAGATCTAAAAGAAGCATTAAAAGTTTTAGTTTTGAGTAATTTCTAAAACAATAAAAAAAAATTGTTCTTATAATTCTTTATGTTTCTAGAGATTTAACTTTTGATATGTTCTGGTATTTTAATTTAGAGGTTTTTGCTTCTAAATTTGATGTTTCTTTGCTTTTACATTTGTTAATATTATGTGGATGAAAGAAAAAACATTTGCTAATTAGGTTTATATTCAAAATGTTTTATGAATGTTTATGACTTGAATTTGAATTGTTTGGATTATGAATTTGGCTTCTTTTAATTTAGTCAGAGTGTTTTAGGTTCTTTTGGTATGAGATTTTCTTTAATAAACCATTTATTAATCATAGGGACCAGTTTACATCACTGAAATAGCACCAAGAAAATTGCGAGGAGCTGCTTCTTCCATGTCACAGGTAAACTAAGAGAATCAAAATCTTGAAAAGTATTATAAGAATGTATTCCTCCAAACACAGATGTTTATATTCTACAGTTATTTGCGGCCATTGGTATATCTGTCTTATATGCACTTGGAACTGTCGTTGCATGGCGCAATTTAGCCATTTTAGGTATGTAAATGAGATCAATTCTACTCAAATCCAGAAAAACTGGTAGTTTCACTAATAGTTTTTGTTTGCTTGGCTTTGGACAGGTTCTATACCTTCTATTATGATTGTGCCTCTTCTTTTCTTCATCCCTGAATCTCCTAGATGGCTAGTAAGGGGCATGGTTGATGCTTTTATCTTTTGAATATCTTTATCACCAAGTACTAGTTGGCAGGCTTCTCTCTTGTAGGCTAAAGTAGGGAGAGAAGAGGAGGTTGAAGCTGTTCTTTTAAGATTGAGAGGAGCTGATTCTGATGTATCAGATGAAGCAGCAGAGATATTGGTAAGGATCTTTATGTATGAATATATATATATATATATATATATATATATATATATATATGTCTTTTTGTTACATTCGTCTCCCAATGCTTTGATGATCATCAGGAATATACAGAACATGTAAAACAACCACGAGGCAATGACCGCGGGTTTCTAAAGTTATTTCAGCAAAAATACGCATTCTCACTCACTGTAAGTATTCACAAAACAGGGTAAAAAGAAAATATTCAACATTGTTGTTCTTCTTCTATTTTCTTGATTTAAGCCATTAGGTTTAATTATGCAGATTGGAGTAGTTCTTATAGCTTTGCCTCAACTTGGAGGTCTTAATGGTTATTATTTATACACTGACTCCATTTTCACCTCTACGGGTAAAATAACTCTTCTTCAATGGATGTTTCTTTATATACTTAGTTACCTTAATAATGATTGTGGAAGATTATCTGAGGATCAGGTGTATCGAGTGACGTTGGATTCATATCGACATCTATAGTTCAGGCTTTACTGATTACTGATTAGAGTGACCCTTGATTAGAAATCCTAAGTTATACATATTCGGTATACATTTTACCAATCATTTTAAATATTGTAGATGTTTGGAGGCGTTTTAGGTACTATACTTGTGGATGTATCCGGTAGACGTTCGCTCTTACTGGTAAAATAAAATTCAAAACTCGTAACCTAAAATGTAAATGACAGAAACGATCGATAGATTAAATTACTTGTTTCTGAAGATAATTTAGATTATTTTTCTTAGGTTTCTCAAGCTGGAATGTTCTTGGGCTGTCTTGCCACGGCAATTTCATTCTTGTTGAAGGTATACTAACTATTTCATCTACTTTTCTAACCTACTTCTTTGTATTTAGTTATTTTTCTTTTCAAACCGGACGGTACATAATATCTCCGGTTTTCTTATTCTGCAGGATAACCAATGCTGGGAAACAGGAACACCTATCTTGGCTCTCATTAGTGTTATGGTAATTAATAAATAAAATAATTGAAAGCAAATATTAAAAGAAATAGATCAATTCTTACTTAGAAAATAAATAATTTTATTTTGTGACTTAGGTTTTTTTTTATGTTTTAAGGTTTCATGATAGATTTAAAATTTTAGTTTTAGATTTAAACTATTTTCTTATTGTAATATGAAATTAATGATATTTTCATAATTCTACCGTCTTTCTGTGTTTTGCGTCGTTGTTGAAATAGTTGTATTTCGGATCATATGGATTAGGCATGGGTTCAATACCATGGATCATAGCATCAGAGGTAATATTAATTTAATTTTCTTTCTTTTGTACATGTGAATATTGAAATCATAATTCATATGTTTACTTTCATATCTAGATTTATCCAGTAGATGTGAAGGGAGCAGCGGGAACAATGTGTAATTTGGTCAGCTCTATAAGCTCATGGCTCGTTGCTTACTCTTTCAGCTTCTTGCTTCAATGGAGTTCCACAGGTAAGCTTTGTTATTTATCACCAAAAAAAAAACTAAAAGGAAATAATCTTCTCACGACTTTTGAATTCTGAATTAAAATAGTTATTATCTTGTAAATCTATTTAATTGCAGGAACATTTCTGACTTTTGCCACAGTGACTGGCATTGGATTTGTGTTCATAGCTAAGCTTGTTCCAGAGACCAAAGGCAAATCTTTAGAAGAAATTCAATTTCTTTTCACTGAATCTCATCTTGAAGATTCTACTATATCATAAATCTCATCTAAAAAGAAAATTAAGCTCTTGATTGATAAAGCTGATGGCAAAATTGTAGCATCATCCTATAGAAACAGTATGTTATTATAAATATATTTAATAAACTGATTAATAGAAATGATTCATATATAAAACTGGTATATGATATATAATTTGTTTATTTTAAAAATAAATAGATATATTATATTTATAATATATATATATATATTATAATTTTAAAGAAAGTAATGAATTATATTTAATTATATATATAACTATAGATAAATATGAAATGTTATTTTAAAAATAATTCAAAATTTGTTTGGGTCTTTCCATAAACCTTGGATACTCTCAGGTTAATCAAAAAAAAAAATTGAACACAAACACATCAGAAAAGCTTAATCTATATTTATATGGTAAAATGTTAAGTTTTATACAAATTTTAAGTTTGTGACAGACGTACAAAGAAAGAAAAATAGCGGAAAAGAAACAAAAAGAACTTCGAAACCAATATGGACAACAACACAAGAAGGAATTGAAAAGCTAAACCACTCAAGTAATAAAACAACTTAATAAGAAAAGGCGCCCCAACAAATTTGAAAGGTTGCCGCGAGCTACTGACGTGAAGGCATCCTCAAATCCTGATTGCAACGACTCCTACAGATTCCAAGGTTAACCCATAGCGCACTAAACAGAGACACGAGACCAAAGCATGCAAGGCAATAGATACCACTGACGGAACGTGGAGAAACCGTAAACCGATGATGCCGTCGTTCAGTATTTTGCATCAGAGATTATCATCTCCTTTGAATCCCACCGAAACGGTATATACGTGCTGGAGATTAATCTATTTTTTTTTTAAAAAGAACCATATGAATTGATCTATCACCGATAATTCATGATTTCCATTTCAGAGCTCTCTTTTATAGTTCTTAGAGTTTCAATAAAAATGTCTGATTTGAGAATACTGAGTGCTTAAATGTTTTCTATGTTTAGAGTATGGATCATACAAATGTGATTTATGAAGAGGAATACAGTCATTTTTAAAGGTTTCAGTAATTTTTAGTTATTTTAAAAAATTCGAAATATAACATATGCGAAAAAATAATTTTTTTATTATATAGTTAATGTGATTGTTTAATTTATTTACAAAATATAAAACTAAACAAAAAGAATAGAGGCTACATAATTTTTATCAAATCTTTCTTATTTAAAATCATTAATTTATATATATATATATAACCATGTAATTCTATAAATTTTATTTTAAAAAAGAATGAAGAACAATAATAATTAATAGTGTATGGGTTGTTTAATAAAAATTATATTATATGTCTATATGGACCAATATATTTTTGTAACGATCTAAACATTATTTTAGTGATAACATGGTCATAGCTCAAACGCTGTAACGTTTCTCAAATAATATATAAGGGATATGTTGGCGTCTACGCTATATGCAAATTATTAGTTTGTAAAATTTTAAAGTTATGGTATTGTTTGTATAAAAGATTTTATAAAATCAGTCTCAGTGAATGCGATATGTTTATCGTTTGCCATTTTATAATAGGAAACATAAGTCATTCTTCTGTAGAATTATTATTTGCTGTTGAGAGTTGTATTTGCCATACGATATTGAGTTGAGTGTTGACTTCATATTAAGAACTCGAAAGGAATTTTTCACAAATGTGGAAAAAATTATCATGTTTAATACTAGTTAAATTTATATTATAAAATTCCAGTTTATTGCTATTCCTTTTTATTGTCGATTAAACTTTAATTATCGTATAATATGTCCTTTATTTATTGTTTATTTGAAACTATAGTATGATGGTGAAAGAGCAGAAGCGAATCATTAACATCAATCATAGCAAAAATATATTTAGTGCGACACGAAACAATGTTATTTTAAATATATATAGATGAGCTCACTGTAGTTATATTGACTGTAAACTTTCATAAACTTCTTTGTTTTATATTTTCTCGAGACACTTTTGTTTTAGAGTATTTCCAACCCACTCTATATTTTACTCCGAAATGGTATAGAAAGGAGTGATGAACAAAAATAACATTACACTATTTATAGAGTAAACCATTTATTTTTTCTTCATTACTCCATTTTACACTCCATTTTGGAATAAAATATGGAGTGGGGTTCAAGATGTTCTTATGAGATAAAACAATCAAATCTCTTTTCTTTAGCTAAGTCTTTTGTTAAGTTATTATATAATAACATGTGAACTTTTTAAAATGATTTGAATATTGATGTTTACATCTTATGAGGTTACTCTTACATTCGTCTATATGAAAACTTGGTTGTTATTAATGTACCCCAACATGTTGGATTTTTACAATTTTATATTTTAGTCTTCATAATGAATGATTATGTATTTGTTTTTTTTTTTTTTTTGACATCAAAAGGCTATTGTATTACTCAAACTTGAGGTGGTCTGGGAATCCAAACCGGAATAGAACAACCAACAAAATAAAGATTACGATGAAATAAACGTGCAGTCTTGGCCAGCGCATCTGCGGTGACATTGTAAGTCCTTGGGATATGACGAATCTCGAATTCTGGGAAGCATATCAGCAGCGTCTTAATAGCCTCTAATTCTGTCGCAAAATTTAACCATGCCTCTGGTTCCTTTATCATAGCTATAACATCCATGCAATCAGTACCGAAGCGTTGACATGACGAATATTGCAACATACACTCCATCGCCCATCTAAGGGCTTCTAGCTCCGAATGAAGCGCCGATTCTCGCTTACTCCAATTTCGCGTCCCCATGAGCTCCGTCTTTCCCTTCCAGCCCTTCCATACCCATCCGCACCCACTATATTCGTCTTCCGCTGACCAGGAACCATCCACCAAACAAATATCCTCCAGACTTAAGGTCTGTGAATCGTCAATCATGTGGCCTTGTGGCTCCAGGTTGGGGGTCTCATTGGCCTTAAACCATGCCAAGCATTCGCTCTCTGCATATCTTACCAAGTCCATTGGATCACGATCTATTCCCCTAAATAATTTATCATTCCTGGCCTTCCAGATATACCAAATTAACCAAGGATACGTGTCCTTGTGTGACTCAGGGGTGGTAACTTCATTCTTCCTCCAAAAAAGATAATCCATGTTGGCATATACGCTAGGAAGAGGAAACGTATTTACACCAGAGGGCGTCGATGAGAGGGCCCATACTTGCAGGGCAGGGGGCACTCAAAAATAGCATGGTTTGCTGTCTCTTCCGGCTCTCCACAACGCGGACAATAATTATCACATTGAAAGTTTCTATAGTTCAGATTTTTCGTGACCGCCACATGTCCTGTTATCACCTGCCACATAAGATGGCATATTTTTTGAGGTGCATTAACCTTCCAAGCAAACGCTTGTAAATCAGTTATACTAGGTCCACATTTTGCTATTTCCTCATCCTTCCTGAGAATTTTCCGAGCTACCCAGTAACCTGATTTTACTGTGTACTGTCCATTCTTGGTATAGCTCCAGCAGAAAGTGTCTCTATGTAGTGATGTACTGATCGCTAAGCTCCGTATGAGAGGAATGTCCGCCTTATCAACGTAGTTTAATAATAGATCCATGTCCCAATCCTTTGACTCCTGGTTTATCAAGTCGCTAACTCTCATATTTGGATGCAGGACTGGAGCAGAGGGTTGGGCCGGCCTGGCAGGTAATGTCGGAATCCAGGGGTCCTCCCACACTTTAACCTCATGTCCGGAATGGACCTTGTGCCTGATACCTGATAATAATAGACTTCGTGCCGCCAATAAGCTGGTCCATACATATGAGGGGCTGCTGACTGGAACTGAGCGCAAAGGGGAACTCATTTGGTAATATCTCCCTCTTAGAACCCTTGCCACCAATGAGTCCGGACGCTGGACTAATCTCCATAGTTGTTTGGCCAAAAGAGCCAAATTAAACTCATGTATCAAACGAAAGCCCATGCCTCCTTCCTTCCTTGGTTTGCACAGTTTTTCCCATTTCGCCCAGTGGATACCTCTCTTTGGTGGATTTGAGCTCCACCAAAATTGTGCAATGGCACTTGCAAGTTTTTCACATATTTCCAATGGCAGCAGGAAAGTTGACATCACATATGTTGGGAGTGCTAATAGAATGGATTTAATTAAGACCTCTTTCCCTCCTTTAGAAAGCCATCTACCCGTCCAACCATTCACTCTGTGCATCAGTTTGTCTTTAAGGAAAGCAAAGAGTTTACATTTAGACCCACTGATGTCTTCTGGTATTCCCAGATATGTTCCCATCCCTCCTTCATTTTGAATGCCTAGCTTTTCTTTAATTTGTTCACGGGAATACACATTTATCTTCTTACCAAAGAGCAAGGAAGATTTCTCAAAGTTAATACATTGCCCAGATGCTTTACCATATGTCCTTATTACTTTCATTACTTCTTCACATTCACGGGGCTCCGCCTTACAGAAGAAAAGGCTATCATCAGCAAAGAGAAGGTGAGATATCGAGGGGCACGCGCGAGTAACCCGCATCCCTGTTATCCTCCCTTGATTCTCAGCGTGATTAAGAAGGCTAACGAGCGCTTCCGTGCATAGAATAAAGATGAAAGGAGACAAAGGATCTCCTTGTCGTAGGCCTCTTTCTGGAACAATGTTCCCTCTTGGCTGGCCATTCATGAGAACTTTGTACTTAACCGAAGTGATACACCGCATGATCCAATCAATCCAAATCTCTGAAAACCCCATCTTTTCCATTACTGCTTTAATGAATGTCCATTCCATTCTATCATAAGCTTTGCTCATATCTGTCTTAATGGCCATCCTCTTAGTTTGTCCGTTTGGTTTTGTACGTAGCGCATGAAACAATTCTTGTGCAATCATCACATTATCCGAAATTTGTCTTCCAGCAACAAATGCCGACTGGGTTTCAGATATTAATCCTGGTAGAACCTTTTTTAGTCTCTGGCATAGGACCTTGGAGATTATCTTGTAGCAGACATTACACAAACTAATAGGTCGAAATTTGGACATCTCATTCGGTTTATCAACCTTAGGGATGAGGCATATATTTGTGTCGTTTAAACCTGTAGGCATTATTCCCTCAAAAAGAAATTGATTAACCATAAGAGTTAGATCATCCTTCACGATATCCCAAAATTTTTGGTAGAACAACGCTGTCATTCCGTCTGGTCCTGGAGCCTTCTCCGGATGCATTGCGAATAACGCTAATTTAATCTCCCATTCCGAAACTGGCCCTGTGAGTTCCTCATTATCTGGTCCAGAAATCCTTGTGGATACCTCCGATAAAGCTTCATCTAAATTTTCTGGGTTAGATGACCCAAATAGATCCCGGAAATAACTAGTAGCTATGGTTACTAGTCCCTCATCATCTTCCACTATATTTCCATCAGGACCAAGGAGCTGAGTGATCTTATTTCTCGCCCTCCTCTGCTTTGTCAGAGAGTGAAAAAATTTTGTGTTCCGGTCTCCTTCTCTAAGCCAGAAAATGCGACTCTTCTGTTTCCAAAAAATTTCTTCCGCCTTAAGAGCGTCAGATAATTCTTTCAAAGCCTCAGCTATTTCCTCTGTTGTGGCATCGTCATTCAAATAAAGTCCCTCCACTTTCTCTTTTAACTCCTCTATCTGCTTGCCTGAATTTAAATCTTTTTGTCTCCTCCATCGTCCCAGGGCTTTGCGACAACTTGAGATGTGTTCCATGATACTTGCGTTAGGGGTTAATTCACCAGATTTCCATCCCTCCAAAATAACTTGCCTCAGTTCTTCATTATCAATCCACCTCTTGTCGAACTTGAATGACTTTGATTTCGTCACAGGCTTTGATAGGATATTCGCAAGAACCGGACGATGATCCGATCCCCAAAGCCTCATATAATTTACCCCAGTATGTGGAAATTTCTCATGCCACTCTTCATTGCCAACAGCTCTGTCCAGTCGGCATCTTACGGTGATTCTCCCTGCCCTCTTCCCAACCCATGATAACATGTTTCCAGAATATGGAAACTCCAGCATTCCACAATCACTTAGCATTTGTTTGAAAGGTAAAAAGAGCTTTCCGAACGAGGTCTACCACCGACTTTTTCATTGTGATCTGTTATTTCATTAAAATCTCCAATCATCAACCATGGTCCAGTTCTGGTGGTGGAGAAACGCGTAAGACGTTCCCACACTTGATCTCTTAGTTCTAAAACAGGATCACCATACACAAATGTCATATAGACCTTTATTCCATTAATGACTGCTTCTACATCAATCATTCTTTTATTTGAAAACAAAACATTTATTTGAAATTCTTCTAAAGAAAATAAAGCTAAACCACCGCTGAGGCCAAGTGGCTCCACGGTAAACAAACGATCAAATCCTAACTCGGTCTGAATGTTTTGCAACATTGACCTATTATTCTTCGTCTCTGAGAGGAACACAAGTCCTGGGCGATGTTTCTGACACATCTCCTTAAGGCGTCGAACTGTGAGGTTGTTCCCAATCCCTCGACAGTTCCAACTGATTGTCTTCATGGCTCATCGGTCGATGAGTTTCTAGGCCCCATCGCAACCTCCTTTTTGCCGTGTTTGACTCTCATCTTCCTCTCACTGTGTCTCCCTGATTTGCTTGCTCCACCAACCCCATTTGATCCCTGAGACTTTGATCGTTTGCTTGGAGATCCTCGACGAAGGAACTCAAGCTTCTTGCTTGTAAAGCCCAAAGAGGCAATCTTTCTTGAGCCCGATTTCACTGCTTTCGTCGCTACCTTGTCTGATTTAGATCGCCCCTCCACCACATAAAGAGGCTCTGGCCATTTAGATTCAGAAGCCATCAGCTCCTCTACTAGTAAATCATCCTCATTAGGTTCGAAACCAAGCATTGCATCATCATGCTCAGTCATTTCCACGTCTTCCAAAGCCCCAATGACCTGATCATTCCTACTCCCATCCGCCAGTTTAGGTGAGAAGGATAATGCTCGTGCAGCTCCCTTGCTACGTATAGTAACATTGCCCTCCATGGGGATGTCCTCTGCTGATGGGGTCACAATCTTACTTGCTATCATCTTCCTTTGGTGAAAATCCCCACTCCACTGTTGCCTATCCGACGAAGATCCATGGATAATCGATAATTGTTCATACGGAACAATATCCAGTGAAGCATCGCGATTGTCTACACGGGAGACATCAGTTTCCCCCTTCCATCCCTCAGAGTGAATAGTAGACCGCTGTATTTCCTTCCCATTGTCCGTAATAGACGATGATTTAGCTCTCCATCTCATGTCTTGTTTGTGGTAATAAGGTGCATACCGACTTCCTCCATATCGATTACTTCTACGGAAGTCAGATCGATTCCTGGAAACTCTTTCATCCCAGTCGTACCCATCTCTAACCCTCAGACGAGAGTAAGAGTGGTTCTTCTCATAGCGTCGCTCTCCTGAAACATATCGACGTGAATGCTCAACTTTATGATCTTGTCCTTCCCCTTGTCTCAAGGGAAGCTTGGCCGCATATGGGTTAGCTGGCGCGAGCTGCGTCTGAGGCTGCAGAGTATATCTCTCAGGAGGAGCTTGAACTCTAGAGAAAACATCAGGCCTTTCTCTCGGTGACTGGAGCCGGTTTTGGATACTTGTCGAAGGACAATATCCTTTCTCATGTGATAGTAGACCACATATAGTGCAATGCTTAAAAAGCATATCATATTTAATCTCAATAGTGACCTCATCTCCTTCTGGTGACTGAACTTTCCTTGAGAATTTTAGTGGATGACGTGAATCTATCTGAATGAGCATACGACCCTCAGATAACTCTAATGTATCAACATGGCCAATTCTTCCACCAATGGTTCTCAGGTTAATGTTCGTCCATAGGTGAAGAGGAAAACCAACCAATTGCACCCAGAATGGAATTACCCAAGGGTAATCGTCATGTACTATTAGTTCCCATCGAACCAATACAAACATGCAGAAGTTGAAATGAAACGGACCCTGTCTAAGAACAGAGTTTAAGTCTTCCTCAGAGGTGAAGTTAAAAAGAAACTTTCCATTTCCCAAATCATTCGCTGTGATCTTATCCTGAAGACCCCACTGAGATGGTATCGTTTGCAGTAATTTCTCCACTTTTTGTTTCTTCGGATTAAGGATCTTCCCAATAAGGCTTAATCTGAATTCTTTTATGACGAAAGCATTATCATGATCTGTTAATTTTATCGGCTCATCATCATCGTAGAGCAATCCCTTGCCTTTCATATCTGCCAAGTGAGCAGACATCTGTCTCTGTGACGGCCCCATATGAGAGCACCACAGATATCAGAATCACTACGCACACCCGGGGTTGTAAACAGTCAATACACCAAAGAGTATAATTGAGTGTTACTGAACAACCAATATTGCATGCAGGTTGGTGAGATGTACGTATGTGACGAGAGTAACCACGCTTTATGTGCACGAGGTACTCAAACTCCAAACAAGTTACCGAGAAACCTTCCCCAAACCCAAAACTCGTCGCACCAGTATGACAAGCAAGAGGGAGCTTATGATATCGACCGGAGACAGCAGAGAGGGTAGGGACCAAGAGAGGCCACGATAAACAGAGACAAAGATCTCTGGTTTACCGGAAGAACAACAGCCCTGAAAACAATATACACCAATGAGTGTATACCGATCCCACAAACAATGGAACCTTGACGATATCCCAGATCGATGTTGTTTAATGGAGACTCGAAATACTGATCTTCCGGAACTGATCTGTCAATGGTGGTGTCGCGATCGGAGGAGAAGCGTCAGAGAAGGAGGATCGCCGATGAGGAAGGAGGATTCAGATCGTCGATGGGTGACGTGATGATGAAGGAAGGTGACGATTGCCGATGCTGTTGAATGGAGACTCGAAGGACTCTATTGGGACTCGAAGGACTCAAAGATCATCTCCGGAAGTTCAATGATTATGTATTTGTAAAAGTCGAACTCTGTTGAGTTAGCATATTATAGTTATAAACTGGCTTAAATGATTTATAACTTGTAGTGAAGAATATATTTTTCATTCTGAACATTTATTGTTTGTTTTTATGTGAATCGCAACCAATGGAAAGTTACCACTTTCTGTCATTTACTGAAAGTGTATGAATATTCATAGAAATATATGTAGCTTTCGACAAAAGGAGTATGCATACATTCCTTTTCTACTCTATTATCTTCTAACGTTTTAGTCCTCCCTTTAGCTTAATGGAACAATATACATTCAATATCGAACAAAGACTCGAGTGTGCATCAAGCGGCTTAGGGACTGGATTTGATCTAATCGTTTGACTATGAGTTGTGCTCAATTCATGATTGGCTAGAATCATGGGATGTATAACTATGTTCGGAAGGGAAAAGTTGGAATGCTAAGACAAGGTCCAGATGAGACTAAGGTCTATATGGTAAATCAATTCGTGAAGGACTATGATCAGAGAAGGACATAGACTTGGTGGATACTAGGACCGCAATCTAGAAAGTTGGGTCGAGTGCCACAAGTTATTTTTTGGAAAGAATGGCAAGTATCACATGAATTGATTTTCAATTGACCCTTACCTAAGGACGATAGTCACATATGGATGTCATGAACAAGAAAATTTAGGAAAGACCAAACTCGAGGAGGAGATTAAACTTAGTGGATACTTTGATCGCAACATGAGAAGTTGGGTCGAGTTCCATAAGTTCAACCAGGGTTTGACCACTTGGTTCAGATTCGAGGACGAATCCATCGCAAGTGGGGGAGACTTGTCATGTCTCTGATCCAAGATAGGATCATCGGGTACGGGCCATGGTGTGAGGGAGAGAGCAAACCGGTTGAATGACCTAAGGACAAATGTTCCATGACCTAAAATGAAGGTTAAGTTTGTCATAGGGCTAAGACTTAGCCAATCCGCAAAGGAAAAGAGGATGATGGAGTTGGACGATGCGTATGGCAGATGGACGGAGAATTTGGGTAGCTAGACCAGCTGGGGCGAAGCTCGGTCAATCTCAAGCTGATTTGGGGTCAGCTCAACCAGCTGGACTACTAGCTCAACTAGCTTGATCACCTGGGCCTCAGCTCATCTCAGCTGGGCGGACTGTGAAGCGGTTGGGCCAGATCCGATTGGCGGTCGGACCGATGGGTCGACTAGGGCTGGCCATGGACCATTGGGCCCTTGCAGTTGGCCCAGAAACTTGGGTGACCAACTCAGGCCTAAGAGAGGCCTGTCTAGGAGTGGTTGGTAACTGTCATCACCCAAGGGGTGCGATCTGGAACATTGATGAAATCAATGGCCAGAAATGAGGCCAAAGGGGTGCAACCTTTGGAAGGGAAACTGCCCTTCTTCCTATTAAAAGAAGGGGAATTTGTGGTTTTGCAGGCAGGCCAGGGCTTCCTTCTACATCCTGGAACACACAAAAAACACAGAGAAAAATGGAGAGATGGTCAGATTAAACAATCCAAGGTCGAGATGCATGTAAAGGTAAAGAGAAGATTGTTTTATGGGGAATGAAGGGGGAAATGATGCACGACACATTGATGGGTTTTGATCATTGTTGACAACACCCAAGGCCTTCTAAAGATCCGTAGTACACACAAAAAATAAACCAAAGAGAAGGGAGATAGCATGATTGCTCTATCTATGGCCGAGACTGCTTTAAAGGAGGACGATCGGAGGTAGGCAGATTCGTGGATGATCAAAATCAAGTGATGAACTACCCATATATGGGTGTTATCATTAATGTAATATAATTTTCCTTACAAGGCATGTCTAGGAGGAGCATGGACGTCCAGGATAAAGGCAGGACATAGATCTTACACGATCAAGTATGAGGTAACCGATTTATGATTACTTCTCGGATTACAGTTATGTCTCTTGTAGGAACGATCATTGCCAAGAATTATATGCCCCTGGAATACAAGGGATCTTGAAGGGAACAAAGAAACATGAGACTTTGAATATTGGACCAAATCATGATTGGTCTAACTCGATCATTTGGTTGATGGCCCCATGCATTACATCGGCAAGATCATAAGGAGCGAGACATGATGACTTGGTTTGAGTTGATCACGGCCTGATCCATCAGAATGGGATCTATGGATAGGTCTGTATGGTCATGATTATTTACCAAAGGTGAAGAGTTGTGACTTTTCACCAAGGTGGTTATTCATGGTAGCAAAACCGAGTAAACGAGATCGGTAGTGAGATAGACTTAATGGCCGCAGGGTCTAGAAGCGACTGATGATGGCTTACATTATCACCCATAATTTGAACTGAGATTGATGGTCTGATGAGTTTCATAGAAAAGAAGCATGAATGACTTGAGATGATGGGACTCCCATCATTATGAATCAAGAGAATACAAGAGCCACATAGGAATGGTTATCGAGCCATGATCCCTGGGTGATCCGGATCGATGGTCTTGCCTTCCTTAAAAGGCCATGGCACTAGGATATAGTAACCATAGTAAATTCTAGATATTAACCTCGGTGTTGGTAAACAATGTGCAAGGTATTGGCTATAAGCCACAAGGAAGAGCATATGGTTAGTGATATGAGTCGCGGACCATAAGTATTGAGCCCATCCATGTTTTCACAAGGAAGTCCGACTATGATCTGATAATTTTGAGTGTAGATGACCTGATCCATAGATGATGGATCAGTGTGGCGGATCTAACTTGATCAGAGATGCATCATGTGGAAGACAAGGGGTGATAGGGCTTGTTGGAATGTTGTTTCCATGGCTGGTAAAGTAAGAGTGAAGACTCATCGGATCCAACTCATGTGGGGTGGTTGGTTGTTTGACTTTAGAATACGATCGACATGTTGTTACAAAGAGGGACTTGGTACTATAGCCTATAAGGCAACGGATGTTGGATGGTGCATGAGCCAAAAAAGGCCATATGCATATCTCCACTCGTTTTGAAGACTTATCTCAGGTTACTTAGTATGTGGGGATGGTTAGTTGAATGACTAAGTACCAAGGGGATTGTTTTAAATCACGAACCAAGATAAGGATCCAAAAGAATATCAGGGAGAGGTCGGGACCAGTAGAGAAGACGAGACAGTACATTGAAAGGCCAATGAGAAAACAAGCTCTATGGATGTGGCAAATGTATGATCTAGCAATTACTATATGAATTAGTAACATACTTTGTTCTAGATAGAATGGTTTAAGAGAATGGAGCCTCAGATTAGTATGGATTGAACCGATTTAAGAATTGATCTATAAGCTCAATGGTAGTTAATTAAACTAACTAAAGCATAGATGATTAGACCGGAAAAGTGCTAGACTTGATTTAGACTAAGGGTTAATACAGAATATTCCATTGCGTATAAGTATAATTATCTAAACTAGAAATCGACTAAGGAACTTTTTAGCTATGATCTAAGATAACCCTAGACCAAAAGGCAAAATTATATCGAAAGGGTTACGAATTAAGAGGTTCTGCTAGGAAGTGACCTGAACAACGTAGTCATTTGACCACGGCTTAGGCAATCGGGTCAGGGTATTACACTAGCATTCACACCTTGTTCACTGCAGGCTAGACAGAGCTTTGGCTAATAGCTCTTGGACTGACCTCTTCCCCCATGGGCGTTCACTTATCTCCAATTTGAGCTGTCATATCAAAGACCCACATCTCCATATACGACCCTACAAAAAAAGAGACCTCGAAAACTCTTCAAATATGATAAAAGGCTCAAGGACAATGAAGAGTTGAAGAGTGTCAATGAGAAAACTTGAACTGAAAGCCTTTCACTCACAGTCATCAAGAGGATCAGAAAATGAAGAAGAGCTATTGGCAAATGGAGTAAGGAGCACTACACAAATAGCTAAAAGCAATAGTGAAACTGAAGACATCCCTAGTTTTAGCTATGTCAAAATCGGCATCTAATGATGCTCTCATCCATTCCATGATCAAGAACTCTTCCAGGCTTATAAATAGAAGAGGAATATTGGAAAGAACGTATTAGAAGACTCTAGTTGATCTTAGGAGACAAAAACACTTGTTATTTTCATGCGGAAACCAAAGACAGAAGAGCCTGAAATAGACTATCAGTAATTGAGGATAATTCAGACATACCATTTTTTGAAGAAGATTTGATTTCTCAGGCTATCTCATACTACTTCCAATATATATTTACATCATCGACTCCCTCAGCCTCAGAAATTGTCAGTCAAACCATTACTATGTAAATTTCCACGTCTACAAATGAAAGCTTCTGACGATTCCCTCTGCTGAATTAGTACGGGAAGCTATGTTTTCCATCAATCTAGATAAGTCACTTGGACCATACATATTCTCTGCCAGTTTTTTTTTCAATTAAACTAGTTGACAGTGGCCCATGCAATCACCCTAGAATTTTAAGTTTTCTTCTCACCATTACTCGTTCTCCATCAATGAAACGCACATCATATTAGTTCCCAAAATTCAATGTTGTCAAGTGGTTTTAGAGTATCACCTTATTGTTCTATGTAATTTTTATTACAAAGCTATATTGAAGATATTGGCCTTACGTTTGAAACCTATTCTACAAGATACAATATCAAAGAATTAGTCAGACATTATATATGGAAAGGCCATCACTGACAATGTTCTCATCACACATGAGGTATTCCACAAACTAAAAGTTTTTGGAGCTACGAAACATTGCTCTATGGCTGTGAAAACAGACATCAGTAAGACATGACATGTTAGAATGGTCTTTCTTAAGAGTTGTATTGAAAAGAATGGGATTTCACTAAATATGGATACAATGGATGATGAAATGTATTTCATTTGTTTCTTACTCTTTTCTTATAAAAAAATGAGTTGCATGGTATAGTGATCCCACAACGCAATATCCGTCAGGAAGACCATCTATCTGCAAACATCTTCATCCTATGCAGAGATGTTTTGTCAAGAATCTTCAAAAAAATCTAAGCCACATAGCTCACTTTTGGGAATCATAGTTGCAAGACACAATCGAAAAATTAATCACATGTTGTTCACGGATGACACTATGTTCTTCACTAAGTCAAGTCTACATAGTTGTCTTGCCCTAATGGAAATCCTATAGAAGTATGGGAAATCCTTTATAAAAGTGCAAATCCTCTATCTCCTTCTCCTCAAAGACCCATGCGATGTAAGAGTTAGAGTGGCAACTCAATTAGGAATTAAAAAGAGGGAGGGGGAGTATACAAATAGATGGTACTCTCAGAGCACTTTTGGCAAGAAGAAGAAGGACCTCTTTCTTCCATTTTAGATCGTATGAAACAACATTCGGTAACTGGTCCACACAATTCCATGTCTTGCTTCCAACTCATGTCAACTTATGTAAGAAAATAACAGTTTGTATTGACACACTTCTGGTGGGACTCAAAATGAGGAGAAAAAAAGATTTGTTGAGTGTCTTGGGAGAAACTCACCAAATTAAAAACATGGGGAGGATTAGGATTTTGGGATGTTCAAGTATTCAATCAAACCCTCTTTGCTAAGATTGTATGGAGACTAATAAACAGCTCTGATTATCTCTTGACTCGAATATTGACAGGCAAGTAGTGTCAAAATGTTTCCTTCCTCAAAGTCTCATCAACACCAACTTCTTCAAATGGCTAGAAAGGCCTTCTACTTGGCAGATACCTCCTCTTTAACCATCTCCGGAAGTCCATAGTAAATGGAGAGTCAAATAACATCTAGTCTAATTCTTGAATGTTTCCTAAAGCCAACTTAAAGCCGATTGGACCTATCCATCTCAAGGACCAGGACATGATGGTCTTAGACCTCTTTTCTCATGAAACTATAACGTGGAACGCCACCCGGATTGTTGATATCTTCCTTGAGCTAGCTCACCACATACTCAACATTCGACCAAGTATATTGGGCTCTGAAGATACATATGTCTGACCACAACACAAGTCATGTCACTATACTGCTAAAACTTGATATGTCTCGCTGCAGCGAATAAAAGACCGATCCACATGATCACTCTCGGTGTGAATAAATTGACTAGATAAAGTATGTTTGATCTCCACCTATCAAGCCCAAACTTAAGTTATTTTTATGGAAAATATTGTAATAGGCGGCGCCTACGGAAGAAAATCTACAAAGAAGGGATTTAATGTTGCAACAAATTGCTGCAGATGCGGCGCTCAAGAAACCTTGATGCATCTCTTTTTTAATTACAGATTTTCAAAAATACGTCCTGAAGCTAAATTCTTGGTCTGTTCCTTTCAAATATTACCTCTACTCATCCTTCAAGTCAACAATGATAGCTGCTTCACAGTGGAAGGACATGCCCCCTACGGTATCTCCATTAACGTGTTTCCTTGGATTCTCTAGAACTTATGGTACGCACGTAACTATTTCCTATTCCAGAACGTCAAGATCTCATCTCAAGACAAGATGAATCATTAATTGCGACCAGAGACTGAGAGAAGGTTCAACTCTCCTTGGTCCCCAAGATGATTACTAGATCCATCCCTTGTACTTTTCTTTCTCTTTTCCCTGGGACAGCTAATCAAATTCTAAATCATTGGCACTGCCTCTCGGATCCATCATGTGTAACTCGTATGTGGAATGGAGATCACATTTGTCAGGGTTCACTTAAATCTTCTTCGATGATGACTTTGTGGAGATTGATTGGCTCATCTTTTCAAGTGCATGTCTCATCTTCTCTTATGGCAGAAGCCCTAGGGCTTAGGGAAGCTCTCTTTCAGGCCTCTTTTTCACACATACTTAAGATCTAGTTTCGATCAGATTCCCAAGATCTCATCAGAACAATTGGATCCCATCGAAGATCACCGGAATTCTTCGGAGATGCTTTCAGACATTGTTGTTATTACCTCTTCATTTTTCTTTCATCCCAAAGACCCTAATTGGGTTAGCAGACTTTCGGGCCAAGGTATGTTTTTATCATCAAACCCCTACTCTATGTTTATCTAGTTAGATGGTATAGTTAATAAAGTCAAACATATGTTTCTCAAATTTTATTTTAAGTGTTTTACAGAAAAAGACTCGGTTTATATTTGTAATATATATATATATATATATATATATATATATATATATATATATATATATTATCTTACATTTTTCTAAATAGTGTAGTGAATAAATTTTTTTGTTCATTCAAAAAAATATCTAGAGTTTTTTTTTATAAATTATGTTCTTACTCACATGGTTACATATATTCTTGTTTTGTGTTGTCGCATTCATCTCATCTCAAATTGCAAATGATATTAATATTCAATTTTCTTATAAAGTGTATAATTTAATATTTTTTGCTAAATAAAAATGGTTAATTTCTAATTTTAATGTTTCTTATACTTATTATGATACAAAATACATTAATTTCATAAATAAATATATTTATCTTAAATACTACAAATAATAAATATATGTCAATTATTTTTTAAACGATATAGAAAATTTTAAATGTTACTTTTTGTAAAATGGAATGAGTAATTTAATTTTTAAACTGTGATCAATTTCCAATGAACTCTGTCAGATTTATGTTTCCCCTGTCTATGTTAAATTGGATCATAAGGCCCGTAAATGTAATTTTCGCCATTGGTAAGCACCACAGAACACGTGCGACTAGATGAAAATGATGCACGACACGTGAGCCTGCGGGTAGTTAAATGATGGTTGTGTTTTGTCTGCTTTTTGGGGCGCACACGTTTACATCAGAGCTGTTGAGTTTATAATTTCTTACAACGGGTAAATCAATCGAAGGGGTATTCATTCATATTTTAAACCTCAAAAAATTTCATCTAACGTATCAAACCAATAAATTATTAAATAATTAAAATATGATTCAAAATTTTATTTTAAATTTAAAAATATATTCAAATTTGACCAAACGGCTAATAAAATTACAACTAACATCTTATGACTAAACTAAAAACATAATTCATTTTTATGAATATAACCCCATAGTTTGAGGTTTTGTAAGTCTTCTGAGATCCTGTAAGTCTTTTGAAAAACGTCGAAAAAATTCTCATATAAAAGATTTTAAAAATAATTTTAAATTTTTTATAAAATATATTTTGATGTTGGAAAAATTAAAAATTATGTAATTATAAACATTTATAAATTACATAAATTAATATCTAGTAAAATTGAATTGTAATATATATGTGTTTAGTTTTGTGTACATTAAAATTAATTTTTGTAACATATGTTGTGGTATTGTATGTATTTTTAGTTTTAAACTCTAGAAGCTTAACTTTGTTTTTTGAAAAATTAAATTTTGACTTATATGTGTTTAGTTTTGTGCATATTAAACATTTTTAAAGTTGATTTTAAATCTTATGAAGTGTTTGTTTCTAGTTAGTTAGTTATTTTGACTTTAGGATTTAAGTGTCTTATGTTTTCCAATAAATAACGCATTAGAAGACTTCTGCGGAAATCTTCTCGGCGAATAATAAATTTAAGGTTTAAAACACTTTCTAGTAGGTTTTTAGGAGGTCTTCTATTAAAAAATTTACTTGAAAGTCTTCTGAATCAAAAATATTTAATTTTATTGAAATTTTTGTCTCTTTGTATAAAAGAAAATTTACACATTCTCTTTTTTCCTCTCAAATGATTGCAACAAATATGTATTTTTCTCATTTGAAAACTCTTCAACCTCTCTTTAATCTTTTTGAACTTAGAAAAACCAAACTTTATATCAATTCTTTTTTATTACATGTTTTTCTCACTAATTTATTTTGTTTTTACATGTTTTTCATTACATTGTTCTCATCTTCTACTCCTTTAAAGGTAGATCTATAAATTATATTTTTTTATTTGGTAACCTCTTATTACTTAAAAGTTTTACCTTTTGAAAATTCTTTTTTTGTTGTTTTAAGTTTTTATTATATTTTTGAAACTTTTCAATGTTCTGAAGCCATTTGAATGCTTTTGGAAATAAATGTTTGTTAGATCTGAGACAGACTTGAAGAATGCACTAGAAGAATTCCTCGCTGAGTCTTCTCCCATATCTTATTCTTCATAATGTATATGCGCTTTTTGGTAAGTCTTCATGACAAAGTTTTTGTAAGTTTTAGGTTGCTTAAAGCTCCTAACTTTTTACCAAACTAAAACTATCCAACCTTTCTTAATTATTTTAGAACTTGAAGACATCAAACTTTATATTAATTTATCATTTTTGTTTCATGTCTTTCTTACTAATTCATCTTGTTTTACAGTTTTTTGATTATATGGTTCTCATATTTACTACTTTAAAGGTAGATCTAGTTTTGGATATGTATTTAGTGTGTTCTTTAAAGGTAAATTTATCTCATCTTCCACTCAATTTTTCTGTTTGAAGTCATTTGAACGTTTTTGAAATTGCAAGTTTTTCAGATCTGAGTCAAACTTTGGAAAACTCCTAGAAGTCTTCTCGAAATTCTTCTACATACGCTAGAAGACTTCTTGGAAGTCTTCTAACAGAGTATTCTCCCAATTCAGGTGGAGTCCAAACTTGTTTTTGTGAGGAATTATTTATAGTAATTTTGTTTATGGTATGTTTTGTGATTTATGAAGTCCAAGCTTCTCGGATGACCAGCTGCCAAGAAATTTAAATCAAGAATATGTGGTGGTTGGAGCCAATGAAGTTGGTGATTGCTTGGGTAGTGTCCTCCCAAGATTCTGAGGGAGATATGGGACCAATCTTTGTCAACATCAGCCTCCAGATGTTTCTCGTGAAGTTACAACCAAAAAATGTGATTGTGGGATTCATAATGGTTGTTGCACAGTAGGCAGGAAGGATCCTTTTGGAGACCCCAAGAGAGTAAGCGGTCTCGAGTAGGGCATCGATTGAGAAAAAACAATCAGGTCAGTGTCTTGTGCTTAGAGGTTCATTTAGAGAACCACAATGCTTTATTCCAAAGAGTTGATAAAGATGAGGAGAGAGTTATACCAGATTGAAGAGGTCCATGAGAACCAATACGTTGTAGTAAGGTACCAAAAGGCGGCCAAAGGGAATGCCAGAAGCTGATAGAGCAGCCATTTCCAAGAGTAATGTGAATCCATTGCGTTGCTTCTACTCTCAAACGAAGAAGCTTTTTAAAAAGCAAAGTGTGAGTTTGCTTTTCCTTCATTTCCCACAATCAATTGTCTTTGATAACATTGTCTTGAATCCAATCAACCCAAACTGAGTCAGTTTTGAAAAATAACATCCACATGATCTTGAACATACAATATTTGTTCCATTTACGAATATCCTTTAGACCCAAACCTCCCTCAGCCTTTGGAGATGTAAATGTTTACCACGCAACTCATGCAACATGTCTACCATCGAGAGAGCTCTTCCAAAGGTAAGTTGAGCACATGCTATTGATTTTGTTTATACAAGCTTTTGGTAGAATGATAGTTGCACACTACAAATCTATAACTCCTAAAATGACAGAGCTTAGAAGTTGCAGTTTCCCTGTTAGTGATAGATATTTTGTTGTCCACAAACTGATCTTGATTTAATTTTATGAAGCAGAGCTTCGCAGTTTAGGAGTGATAACTTCTTTGTTGACAGTGGGAGTCCAAGATATCGAATTGGCAGGAAAACTTGAGGAATTCCAGAGATGCCAACAAGTTCTGTGATTTTTTCCGGAGAAAGACCCGCGGGAAAAAAACAGGACTTCTTAGGGCTAATAGCTAGGCCTGATAAGTTTTGAAATTCATAGAGAACCGCTATGATTCCCTGGAAAGAGGCAGGTGAACCATCCGAAAAGATTAGTAGGTCGTTTACAAAGCAAAGGTGCGTTAGGTTTGATTTTTTGCACCGAGGGTGATATCTTATTGGGCCTGAATCAGCTGTTACATTGAGTTATAACACATTCTTTGCTAATCCAAATAAATATGGGCTTAGGGGATCCCCCTGGCGAATACCCCTCGTGCCGCAAAAATATCCATGATAGGTGCAATTAATGCCAACAGAATAAGCAGGAGTGGAGTAGCATTCCTTGACCCAAGCAATGAAGAGAGGATGTAGGTCAAGAGCATAGAGGCAAGCAGTCACAACGTCCCAACTCAAGGAATCAAATACCTTTGCGATGTCAACCTTTAAGGTAAGACATTTAAATCTTTTATTTCTATGAACTTCACCCACTATTTCTAAAGCTAAAAGAACATTCTTTAGCAGGAGACATCTCTTTATAAAAGCTAACTGATTAGGTAGAACAATGGAGGGGGAAAGCAGTTTGATTTTTGCAACCAAGAGCTTAAAGATAATCTTGTAGATGTATTACAACAAGAGATATATATGTCGTCCTTAATGCCTATTGCGCCTACAAATTTAGGGTGCAGAGTCAGTATAGTTGAATTTATTCCTGATGGCATGATTGACGTTAAGAAAAATCTTTTGATTGCTGTAGTTACTTCTTGTCCCAGTATTGGCCAAAAGCAGCTATAGAATCTAGATGTTAAGCCATCTGGACTAGGACTTTTGTTTGGGTTTCGTTTGAATAGTTTTCTCATAATCTCATCATATGTAGGTATGGAAGCGAGTAGCTCAGCTTGCGCAGAGGAGCAACTAAAGGGTGAAGCTGCTAGCACATAGGAAAATAGATAGGGAACCGCTAGAGTTAATGTAGGACCAACTATACTCTTGAAATGATAAACTGCTAGAAGACCAATTTCAGCTGGATCAGTGACAAAGAAACCATTGAATAAGTTTTTAGAGATAGCCATTCTGTGGAAAAGCCCGTGTTTTGATCACCCAACAAAAGCCACTGAATTCTAAATTGCTGAAAATAAGTTTCCTCAATTTTCTTTAAATGCAACAGATTTTCATGGCTTAGCTTCTCAGCAAAGAAAGAAGCTTTTCCAACTCTTTTTTTTCGGATTTGAGAGTAATTACTTTTGTTGAGCTGCTTAAGATGTTTTCTAAGCACTTTCTGTTTTTGAATCAGAAATGATAAAGACCAGCTACTAGGATGAGTGATCTCCCAACCCTCAGTGATTGTTGCCAAGAATTCCATGTGTCCTGTGAAATAGTTAAAAACTTAAACGGTCTTGCGCCAGCCAAAATAGGAGAAAAGTCAAGACTGACAAGTGCATGAGAATGATTACAGAACTTCAGACTGGGAAAGTTAGCAACACCTTGTGGGTAACAAAGAAGCCAACTTTTATTAATTAGCACCCTATCTAGCTTTTTCATTATTGGTTTAAAAGGTTGCTTATTGGTCCATGTGAACAGGGGGCCGTAGTAACGAAGATCCCTGACTTCCATATACTAAATAACAAAATTAAATTCAATCATCTGAGGGGTGATATTGTTGAAAGCCGGAGAAGAGTGCTCAACACAGTGTAAGATTTCATTAAAGTCGCATCTCATTATCCAACGGGACGAGTGAAGAGAGAAAGCAATGTACACTTGGGACAAGCTTTCCCATAAATGTTTCATTTCTTCATAAGTGTTAGCTACATACACAACGATGACTGTGAAGGAATGGATGTCTGAAATGGTAACTTTGTAAGTAAGGGACTGCCTCAAGCTATGAAGAATGGAAATCACAGTCGGAGTGTTAGGAAATACGGGTCAAATTTCCTTGCGGAAAAATCAGAATTTGTGGGAGCGGGAAGAAAACACACAAAATTGTTAACGGAGTTCGGCCAATCGTGCCTACGTCTCCGGGACCTGCTACCGATCTTTTTATTATCACCGGGAAATTTTACAAGCTCTCAACTTACACCCGAAAAAAAAAAGTTTTTTTTTTTTTTTTCTCTCACGAAGAAGTTTCTTCTTCTTCTTTCTTGTTCTCTCTTTCTTTTGGATTTCTGGGATGGATTTTCTCTTCACCTCACCTTGGGTATTTATAGAGATTATGAGCGTGGAAGGTGCCTACAAGAGTTGACAAAACTCATCTCCATTTACGGCCACCGTCCACGCCGTCCACGGTCACACCGTCCATGCCGACCATTGTTAAAAGCACGTGCTGTAACTAACAATCTCCCACTTGAAGACTGATTTCAATCTGTCTTCACACCTTGATCAATGTAGCAGGTCTTCCCAGCTTGTTACTCCGACAAGCCAACTGAGGTTGCACATAACCTCAGCTTATCGCGCGGCACGACCTTCGTTAACATGTCTGCCGGATTCTTACTTCCTGGGATCTTCTCAAGCACCAACATTTCATCTTCCAATGCTTGTCTGATGAAATGATATCGACGATGTATGTGCTTCGTCCGAGCATGGTAAACTGGATTCTTTGCCAAGTCGATGGCGCTTTTACTATCGCAGTACAATACACTTTTCCCTTGGTCATGGCCTAACTCCTCTAGAAAAGATTGTAGCCATATCATCTCTTTTGTTGCCTCCGTCACCGCAACATACTCAGCTTCACAGCTTGATAGAGATACAATTTTCTGCAACTTTGAAACCCAACAAATTGCAGTACCGCCAAAAGTGTAGACATATCCAGTTGTGCTCTTCGTGCTGTCAATGTCACCTCCATTGTCAGCATCAACATATCCCTGCAATCCCGTCTCAGACTTCGTGAAACATAGTGAAAGGCTTGGATTTCCTTTCATGTATCTGAAAATCCACTTGACGGCTTCCCAATGTTCCTTTCCTGGATTGCTCATAAATCTGCTGACGACTCCCACTGCATGTGCAATGTCTGGCCTTGTACATATCATCGCGTACATTAGGCTGCCTATAGCAGAAGCATATGGAACCTTATCCATATATTCCATCTCGTCTTCCGTCTTTGGAGACTGTTCTCTGGATAACCGAAAATGATTCGCCAGAGGAGTACTGACTGGCTTCGCGTGATCCATATTAAATCTCTTGAGGACTTTCTTCACATACTCCTCTTGTGATAGCTTGAGACCCTCTTTGCTTCTAGTGATTCTCATTCCTAGAATCTGCCTTGCTTCTCCAAGGTCTTTCATCGCAAACTCTTCCGAGAGTTTCGTCTTCAAGCTATTGATCTCATGCAAGTCTGCTCCTATTATTAGCATGTCATCCACATATAGGAGCAATATCAAGTAGGACTCTTGAACCTTCTTGAAGTAACAACAGTGGTCAGCTTCACACCTCAAGAAACCAACGCCTTTAATAAAGCTATCGAACCGCTTATACCACTGTCTTGGAGCTTGTTTCAAGCCGTACAAACTCCTTTTCAGCTTGCAAACAAGGCTTTCTTTCCCTTTAACTTCAAAGCCTTCGGGTTGCTTCATATAAATTTCCTCATCCAAATCACTGTGAAGAAATGCCGTCTTCACATCCATCTGCTGAAGATGCAGCTCTTCTTGTGCTACCAGCCCAAGAACCGTTCTGATGGTCACCATCTTGACTACAGGGGAGAAGATTTCAGTGTAGTCAACGCCTTCTTTTTGTTGGAATCCCTTCACAACAAGCCTCGCCTTATAGCGCGTACTCCCATCAGGTTCTTCTTTTATTCGGTAGACCCACTTGTTATGCAATGCCTTTTTATTCTTAGGCAAATCTGCTAACTCCCATGTGTGATTGGATAACAACGAGTCCATCTCGTCGTTCATTGCAAGCTCCCACTTGATCGACTCATCCACTTGCATAGCCTCTTCATAACATTCAGGCTCTCCTCTGTCTGTGAGCAGAATGTAATTGAGCGATGGAGAAAATCTTACAGGCTTTCTGATGACTCTACTTGACCGTCGTAACTCCGTGATAGGTGTATATGGGACCACTTCAGAATCATCACTCTCTTCAGCCTCACCACTCTCGTCTTGAGAGATTTCTTCTTCTGCTGTTGGGGTATCCTGTGGCAACCCTGGTGTCAGGATATCATCTAAGTCAACAGCTCCAGGTTCTTTCCTCTCCGAGCCTTCTTTTAGTTTATCCTTGTACAACGCTTCTTCATTGAACACAACATTCTTGCTGCGGATGATCTTTCCATTTTCATCATCCCAAAACCGGTAACCAAACTCCTCGTTACCATAACCGATGAAGTAACACTTCTTCGACTTTGAATCAAGTTTACTTCTTGCAGCATCGTCAATGTGAACATAAGCTAAGCATCCAAACACCTTTAGATAAGAAAGGTTTACTTTCTTTCCACTCCAAGCTTCTTCAGGGATCTTAAATCCCAATGGCACAGACGGTCCTCTGTTGATTAAGTAGGCTGCAGTATTGATTGCATCTGCCCAAAACGTCTTTGTCAATCCACAGTGCAATCTCATGCTCCTTGCACGCTCGTTCAAGGTTCGGTTCATCCTTTCCGCTATTCCATTTTGTTGAGGCGTTCCAGGAATAGTCTTCTCCATCTTGATTCCGTTATCAGTGCAGTATCTTTTGAATTCGCCGCTGATATACTCACCACCATTATCAGACCTTAGACACTTCAACTTGAGATTTGTCTCAACCTCAACCATGGTTTTCCATCTCTTGAAAACCGAGAACACTTCATATTTGTTCTTCATGAAGTAGACCCACACCTTTCTTGTGGATTCATCAATAAAGGTCACATAATAGTACGAACCTCCCAGCGATGCAATAGGAGCGGGTCCCCACACGTCAGTGTGCACCAACTTTAACTTCTCAGACTTTGGCTCTCTTCCTCCTTTCAAGATACTAACTCGTTTCTGCTTTCCAAGGACACAACTTTCGCACATCTGATGATCCACCGTCTTCAGATCTGGAAGAGCACCATTTGCCACAATGAGTTTCATCCCCTTCTCACTCATGTGCCCTAATCTGCAATGCCACAACTTGGTTTGTTTGGCATCCTCGACAACAGCAACAGTGTCTTGATAGCTCGTCGTCATATAGAGAGTGCCTCTTTTATGACCTCTAGCAACCACCATGGAACCTTTCTTGACTCTCCAGGCTCCACCACCAAAGTTGACATCGTGCCCCGTGTCATCAAGTTGACCTACCGAGATTAGATTTCTCATCAACTTTGGCACATGTCTGACCTTCGTAATCTTCCACATCCGTCCATCTGACATCTTCAAATTGATATCTCCAATACCAACTATGTCCAAAGGTAATCCATCAGCGAGATATACCTTTCCGTAATTTCCAGCAACATAATTCTCCATAATGTTGTGGTGCGGTGTGGTGTGAAATGACGCTCCTGAGTCAAGCACCCATGAATCTATTGGGCTATCGACATAGGAGATTGACGCTTTGGTGTTATTTCCAGCTGCATCACGAGCTTCACTTTTCCTCGGGGAATCAACAGACACTACCAATGCGTCAGCGATTTCACGTGTCACTGCATTGGCTCCGCCTCTAGTGTTGTCTTCCTTCTTCGGTAGTGCCCGGCAATTCTTCTTAATGTGGCCTGTCTTTCCACAATTCCAGCACTCTGCAGGCTGTCTGAATTTGGACTGACCCCGTCCACTCCTTGACTTCGATCTACCATAACTCCGGTTACTTCTATTTGGGTTTCTCCCTCTGTTTTCCACGTTGAAAGCAGAGCTCGTTGATGCTTCCCCAGAGTCTATCCTTCGAACTTCCTCGGCAAGGATACGATCTCTAACATCATTGAATTTGAGCTTTTGAGTACCGACAGAATTACTAACCGCTGCCCTCATCGGCTCCCAACTATTTGGCAGAGATGCCAACAGGATCAATGCGCGCACTTCATCATCAAACTCGATTTCAACGGATGACAGTTGGTTGACAATCGTGTTGAACTCGTTCACATGTGCGGCAACCAGGCCACCTTCTTCCATCTTCAAATGAAAGAGCTTCTTCATGAGAAATACCTTATTATTTGCTGAAGGTTTCTCATACATATCCGAGAGAACTTTCATGAGCCCTTCCGTGGTCTTCTCCTTCGCAACGTTGTGAGCAACGTTCTTCGACAGTGTTAGCCTTATAACACCCAGAACTTGTCTGTCAAGGAGCTCCCACTCAGCCTGATCCATCTTCTTAGGCTTCTTGCTCAGTGGTTGATGAAGCTTCCGTCCGTACAGATAATCTTCAATTTGCATTCTCCAAAATGCATAGTCTGTACCATCAAATTTCCCGATACCGTGTGCTGAACCGTCTTCGCCTCCCATCGTTTCTGTAACCACCATGTTTAAAACACCTCCGTCGATGAACCGATGTTACCGACAAAATTCACTATTCACGAAATCACTATTCTCGTGAACAGTAACCCACTATTCACAAAATCACTATTGTGAACAGCAACCCACTATTTTAAATAGTAACCCACTGTAGCTCTGATACCAGTTGTTAGGAAATACGGGTCAAATTTCCTTGCGGAAAAATCAGAATTTGTGGGAGCGGGAAGAAAACACACAAAATTGTTAACGGAGTTCGGCCAATCGTGCCTACGTCTCCGGGACCTGCTACCGATCTTTTTATTATCACCGGGAAATTTTACAAGCTCTCAACTTACACCCGAAAAAAAAAGTTTTTTTTTTTTTTTTTCTCTCACGAAGAAGTTTCTTCTTCTTCTTTCTTGTTCTCTCTTTCTTTTGGATTTCTGGGATGGATTTTCTCTTCACCTCACCTTGGGTATTTATAGAGATTATGAGCGTGGAAGGTGCCTACAAGAGTTGATAAAACTCATCTCCATTTACGGCCACCGTCCACGCCGTCCACGGTCACACCGTCCATGCCGACCATTGTTAAAAGCACGTGCTGTAACTAACACGGAGCTTTCCAGAAAAAAATAATCCGTCCATCATCATCATCTGAATGGTTAAAAGCAAAAGACCAGCCTGGGGAGAGGACTGCCATTAGGCAAAAGAATTGGACTCCTTAATATGAGTCTCTGAAATTGCACCAAACTTTATTAATATTAAGCCATGATAAAAAGCTGGATGCTTTTCATGATCATTAATGCCTCTGACATTCCAAAAAGCTGTTTTTAGTGTCATTAAAAGTTTACAATTGTTTATTCTTCTCAAGTGGAGAAGAACCCTTAACAAGGGTATGAAAAAGCAGTTTATGGGGCTCAACACTCTCGAGAGGTAGAGTAATGGCATTGGTTGACTCCTTGGAGTGTAAAAAACCTTCAGTGACAGTCCCTGTAGAGAGCAAAAGAGAATCTACCAAATATGTTGAGTTGGCTAGGTCTTGCCTCTAGACAAGCAAAAGGATTCTTTGTGGAGACAAAAGATGAAGGATATAACTATGACATGCTAGGGAAGGTTTCGGTAGAACCCATGCCAGAGATTAGAGAGCCTTTGCATTTTTAGAGGGTTTCTGGAACGAATAATTTGCAACTGCCATATTAAAAGGACAATGAGTTGGGAGCGTAGAATCAACAGCAGTTGAAACAACAATAGTTGAAGATACAACTAAGGCCAGAGACTAGAGAGAAGAAGATGCCTCAATCTTGTTTATTAACTCGCAACCAGACGCATGATTCACCTCCCGCTGAGATCCAAAGATCATATGGGATTGACAGGAAGCAGAAGATATGATAAGAGACTTGGCATTGCAATTACCAGTATTGACAGTGCGAGTTGAAAGATCTTTTGCAGGCTCTAGAATAACCTTTTCAGAGGGAATTGAAGAATCCTTAAAAGAGGTTCCCTCATGTTTATCAGATGGAGTGGGATCCATATCATTGGGCTGAGAGTTTGTGGGTTTAGCAGAAGCCCAACGAGCATTCGGACAACAAGATTCTCGATGACCAAGTTGTTTGCAACAAGGACATGAAGGAGGAACCCAAGGATAGGTGACTGAGACTGGGATGAAAAATCCATCTTTTCTAACCAACTCTACTGCGTTCGGCAGAGGTTTGGAGCAATCCACTCTTACTTTAAGGTTAGTAACTTCAAGGCTTATCATCTTGATAGTAAACTCATCTGCTTCTAATGATGTCCAATGAGACCTACTACAAGGCTGAGACCTTCCCTTGTATATAGGTCAAAGGGAACACCTCTTACGTGGGCCCATAAAGGGTTATAAGTCATGGTTGGAGGAGACATTACAACCTCTCCACTCTATTGGGCTACATAGAATAGTGAAGAGCCAATGTGCCAAATCTCTTGTTCCACAATTTTGTTTTGAATAAAATCATTGGGAACTTTTACAAGCATTGACCAAGTGACAGGCCTGAGATGAATTTGGCGTTTGATGTTAGGAGTTTTCAAGGCTCCTAAGGCAAATGTTGTAGTATAAAAGATTGTTGAACCAGTTCTGAGGGATATAAAAGCACCGAGAATGCAAGTACTAGCTTAATCTAAGTGCGATCATGTGGATGATTGGGTTTTTGAACTACTACTAAGACTGAATTGCAATAACAGACGCTAGATGCGAATAATGAAATGACTTTGACAGTTAAGATAAAAGAGAACTCATGGGTAAAGGGAAATAGACCTTGGGTGATTAAAGTTTGAACTAAGGATGGCAAGCGATGAATTAAACTATCAACCTTAGGCCTAGACACAATTCTAAACAAACTCTATGTCTAGATGGATGTTCATTTACTAACATAACTCAAGCATCAAATGTCTTCGGTTGAATGTTATGGAAGTAATCATTAAGAACAAGTCTACTAGCCATTTTAACATCTTTAACAACAAGTGTCCTTGGTAAAGAATGTTAAAAGCTTGGGAGAGTCGATTCAGGCATTTCATCGAACACTTTATGAGTGGGAAATGCCTAAAGATCACTCCTTGAGTGGCCAACTCAAAAGATGCATTACGATTACTCTACTAGCAAGAACAAGAGAAATCTACACTAAAACATCCTAGATCTAACCAAATCACCCGTAGTCTCCCTAACCCATGAATCCTAAAGTGGTCTACTCACTAATCATCATGATTCCTCTTAAACCCATTCTGGATTCAAGCTTAATCATGTGAGTTATGGAATAAACAAGGAACGAATAATGGAATAAAGAAACAATGATCTTAAAAGATGAACTTTCCGAAAGGTTTTTCTGTATTTCTTCAAGAACAAAAGATCATCCGCCAAAAACAGCTTACAGAGGTACTTAACTTAGGTTTAGAAAATGTGTAACCATAAAACAAAATGACCAAAAGGTCCTTAAAATAACTTGAGTTTCGTTTGAACAGGAACACGCAGCGACCTATGCATGTCGCTCTGGTGAGGTCGCTGCGGGTGGGAGCGACTTGTGGTCATCGCTCCCTGAGGTCGCTCTGGCTGGAACTCGGCTGCTTGAATTGCGAGCGACCTAGGCTCCTCGCTGGGATGGTCGCTCTGATGGAGAGCGACCTTGGCTCATCGCTCCGCATAGTCGCTCTAGGGTCCCTCACAAGCAACAAAGCGAGGTAAAGCCGAGCGACCAGGCTGTCTCGCTCTAGAGGTCGCTCTGAATGGGAGCGACATCATGAGGTCGCTCTGGCATGTCGCTCCAGCGCTGCTTGTCCCACGATCACCTTTAGCTCTCCTTTTTGGCTCCAAAAGCCTCCAACCCTCTTCAAGAACTCCAAGGAATACTCCAGAACCTGATAAGAAGTCATGTGTGCAAAATGCAACCTAGAAATGACTAAATCCTAGTCTACATGATCAAAATGCATGTAAATGGATGGACAAAAACAAGGAAATATGCAAGACATCAACTCCCCCAAACTTGTCCTTTACTTGTCCACAAATGAACTTTCTAGAATTCATATGGAGAATGGCTTGATGGTGGGAGCTCATAACCAAAAGAAACACATTTAAACACTCAACTTGACATCCTAAAGAGATATAACAAGTAGCATGAGCACACTCTCCTATTGTACTCTAGCTTCTCTAGGCCTGTCAAAGAACTCTTATTCTTTTTAGCATTGTGCAAAGCTTTTCAATTAACAAGTTCTTTCAACCAACTCTCACATTGATTCACATACACAACACAGGGTGAATTCTCGCAAATGGGCATATGATCTCAATCATTTGGCTAGGCAAGCGAATGGTCTAATGAGAATGAGAAAGAAGGCTCAAATGCATCATCATAGTTTTTAGTGGCTATCACTCAAGAACAAGGAGCTTGAACATTATGCAAAATTTATCTAAGACTAGAGGCAACTCATGCATACATAGTCTTATTCTCATCATTCTACCCTTTTCCTAAGTGATTACAAGTTCTAATCCCTCTTCTTCATCCCATGGCCCCAGATCACCATTTCTGGTACGGCCCTGGATAGGCTGTAACTCCCTGGATCTCTTGTAGGTGGGTAAATTCTTTGATAATCCTTGCAACAAGGACTCAATCTGCTTCAAGGCTTGTGGATCGATGTGGGACACAAGAGATATGGTGGGTCTCCTGATACTCCAAGGCTTCTGATCTGGATATGACACACCAAAACAGAGAACCCACGCTGGATGTTACTCACCAGCAAGTCTCAACTCGCCAAAGCAAGAGCAGAGATGAAAAGAAACGTTTTTGATTGCTAAACTTGATTGATTCATTATTCAGCTGACTGCGTACAATATATAAAAGAAAACACGAAATCCCTAATCCTAAACCAAATTGGTTTTGGTTTTGTCTAACCCTAACCCTAAACCCAATTGAAATTGGTTTACAAAAGCTAATCCTAATTGGTTTTGGTTTACCCTGGTTAATCCCAAAACGAAATTGCCTTTGGTTCAAATTAAAAACATTACAATCCCTTAAACAATCAGAGATTAAACCAATGGTTTAATTCCCTTTCCTTCTTGGTTAACTCCTCTTCTCTTTCCACGCCAAAAGTAAGTGTAGAAGGTGTTGGTTCTGAGCTTTGGCCATTGATCTTGTGACTGGTCCAGTTGAGAAGCTAATGCGTTCTCCATCAAGCTAGCACGTCCATCTGATTGTTGAAGGTGATCCACCTTTCTTATCTCCTGCTTAGTTTGTTCTCCACGTCCATACTGATTCATGAGCATTCCATGACTACCAGAGGCCGCATCAAGTCTCTTATCCTTCTCTCTGTCTAATACCTCATAAACCATTCCAATGAGACATTGAAACTGCCCATTCAGCCAAGCTTTAATCAGCAGATTAGCTAGCCAATACATTGTATCCCATGACTTGAGTTTGAGCCTGCTCAGGATCACACCATACTCTCTCCCTTCAAAAGGATTTGTCCTCAAATCCAAGTCTTGTAAGATGATAGAACCATGATCATCTCGTGGATCAAATACCCAGCATTGCAGTTCTTTTCCATTCCTCAGCATACTCCTGGAACCTTGCTCAATCAACTCCAAACTCCTTGCCCTTTCAATCACGCTTTGGTTCATGTCTTTACACACACAAACCTCTTCTCCTGGTTTGAATACAAAGTGCTGCAATCCTTTCACGTGCCTTAGATGTATCTCATTGCAAACAGAACTTAGAGCAAGCAGTTTCTCCTCTTTAACAACGACAAGTTTCTGTTTTGCTCTTCTAAGCTGGTTCTGATCAATTATGGATCTGATAAAAAACGTGTTACCTGCTGACTCTCTTCTCTTATCACAGCAGCTACTTAGGATCACACCATCCTCCCTCCCTTCAAAAATATTTGACCTCAAATCTTGTTCTTCAGGAGTGAAGAAACCTTGCAGATCAAGCTTGTATGAAACTGTTTTCTGAGCCAGATTGTTGTTGTGCCTTCTATTAACACTCAAGCTTCCTCCTGGTTCAAAAACGACTTGCTGCAAGCCCTTAACAACTCTCAGATGCTCCAATAAGCTGGACTGGAAGTATAAAGTAGACAAGGTCAGTAAACTACAAGTTAAAGACTGAAAGCTTTCACCTTGATCAATCACAGCAAGCGCCAATTCATGAGTTGTAGATGACTCTCCAGGCACTTTTTCTTCTTGTTTTCTTTGATCAGACACGAGCTCACACAATACTTGTATGTGTACTTCTTTATCAGCTGCAGACGTGGGTAAAGGATTCTCTGGTGGTGAGTATGGCAGTGCAGTTTCCTCCCATTGAAAACCAGGTATGTACCTAAAACTCAAGGTTATTTTGAGCTCATCCCAAGTTTCCAGTTGTTCTTCTTCATACCAGCGTGCTTCTTCCTCTTCCCTCCACCATGCCTTAGCCTCACCTCTCAGTAGACTAATAGCAAAGGCTAAACTTTCCTGTGAAGGTATTTGATTCTGCAGGATAAAGTTGTCTATGCCTACTCCCCATGATATAAAAGCTGTGGGACATCTTCCTCCAACAAAGACCTCAGGTATTATCATGGTGACGTGTGTGATGTCAACCAAGCTCCTAGGGTTTGTTGATTTTGTTGTTGTGGTAGTTTCTCTTCTCTGTCACTCTTCTCCTCTTCCAAACGAATTTGGTGGTAGATCAGCTACCAAAGAGACAAAAATCGTGTGCAGTTGATGAAACCAGATTAAGATCTGTTACCCTAACCTTCAAGAGGCTCTGATACCACTTGGTACGGCCCTGGATAGGCTGTAACTCCCTGGATCTCTTGTAGGTGGGTAAATTCTTTGATAATCCTTGCAAACAGAGAATCAAGGACTCAATCTGCTTCAAGGCTTGTGGATCGATGTGGGACACAAGAGATATGGTGCGTCTCCTGATACTCCAAGGCTTCTGATCTGGATATGACACACCAAAACAGAGAACCCACGCTGGATGTTACTCACCAGCAAGTCTCAACTCGCCAAAGCAAGAGCAGAGATGAAAAGAAACGTTTTTGATTGCTAAACTTGATTGATTCATTATTCAGCTGACTGCGTACAATATATAAAAGAAAACACGAAATCCCTAATCCTAAACCAAATTGGTTTTGGTTTTGTCTAACCCTAACCCTAAACCCAATTGAAATTGGTTTACAAAACCTAATCCTAATTGGTTTTGGTTTACCCTAGTTAATCCCAAAACGAAATTGCCTTTGGTTCAAATTAAAAACATTACAATCCCTTAAACAATCAGAGATTAAACCAATGGTTTAATTCCCTTTCCTTCTTGGTTAACTCCTCTTCTCTTTCCACGCCAAAAGTAAGTGTAGAAGGTGTTGGTTCTGAGCTTTGGCCATTGATCTTGTGACTGGTCCAGTTGAGAAGCTAATGCGTTCTCCATCAAGCTAGCACGTCCATCTGATTGTTGAAGGTGATCCACCTTGCTTATCTCCTGCTTAGTTTGTTCTCCACGTCCATACTGATTCATGAGCATTCCATGACTACCAGAGGCCGCATCAAGTCTCTTATCCTTCTCTCTATCTAATACCTCATAAACCATTCCAATGAGACATTGAAACTGCCCATTCAGCCAAGCTTTAATCAGCAGATTAGCTAGCCAATACATTGTATCCCATGACTTGAGTTTGAGCCTGCTCAGGATCA
>CAJHQP010003495.1:0-66851 GCA_905132765.1 Moricandia arvensis
GTCACTAGTTCGGCTCCTGCTCTAGACTCTCTAGCTTGGCTAGCCGACAAGAATGGTGTGTATTCAACGAAGACAGGATATGGCTGTGCTCGAGTTGGTTTATCTTCCTCGAACCAGAATGGGTCACCCTTCGACTGGCTTAAAAATGTATGGAATATTCACACCTCCCCGAAGGTGAAGGATTTCCTTTGGAAGATTTTGAAGAAGGCTATTCCAGTGAGCACAAATCTCGCCACTCGGGGATTTAGGCCTTTTCCTTGCACCAAATGTGGAGGAGTAGAAGATGATCTCCATGTCTTCTTTAACTGTCCTTTTGCGTCACAAGCATGGGACATGCTTCCTATCAAGGAAAGACCTCCCACAGGCATTGTATCCACCAAGGAGCTGATCATAGCAGGACATAAAGTAATCAACCTTCCTCCAGACTGAGTGAGTTCTCCAATTTGGGCCTGGTTACTATGGAACTTATGGAAGGCGCGTAACAAACTTCTGTTTGAAAACAAAGTTTTTTCGGAATGGGATGTCATCAATAAAAGTATTGTGGATGCGAAAGAATGGAAATCAGCTCAAGCTACTCCCAGCACCTGCAGTCTTCCCTTGCGCCGATACTCTGATATGCTTTTGACTCCTCAGACCTTTCCGAATAGTGTTGCTTGTCATTTAGACGCTTCTTGGGACTCAAGATCTGGTAATTGTGGTTTTGGCGGCTTCTTTTCAGGGCCAGGAGCTCCTGTATCTTCAACCTTAAGCAATCATCGATCCTCTGTTTCTTCAGCACTAATGGGTGAAGCCCTTTCTGTTCGTAAAGCAGTCATGACTGCATCCACGTCAAATGTCCGATCACTAGTAGTTCTTTCGGATTCCCAAGTTCTAGTCAACATGATGAGAGCTAAGGAATCACCTCCAGAACTGTTTGGTATCTTGTTTTTCATCCATCATTTTAGCTTATCTTTTGATGTAATTTCTTTCTTCTATATTCCTCGTCGTTGCAATGGTGAGGCTGACCTGATCGCTAAGGCAGCTGTCCTTAATCTGAAGCGGAAGCGGAGCTTGACCCTTCATATGGAAAAGGGCGCTTGTGTATTGGATGAGCCGATGAGTTTGGATAATAAATCTCCGTCTTTGGCGGGTGAATGTCTGTCTACATTTTTATGTCTTATTTGTTCTAGGCCTTTTTGGTACCTCGGTTTTATTTATTAGAATTCTTACAAATAGCTATTTTAAAAAAATTATCACCAAAATAGGTTTTAAAAAAAAAGATCGAAATATTTTTTTATTTTGAAAAAAATAATGTTTATTTAAAAAAAAAAATAAAGATCACTTATGAAACTCCGCCCAATAAATTTAAACCCTAAATATAAATTAGTTAACCCTAAAAATATAAATATATATTTATACTCTTTAATAAAACATATTTTATTCATTTTTCTCCGTATATAAATTTTCTTAGGGTTATCCTAAACTATTTCTCCTTATTTATTGAACAAATCTATGTGTTAGAAACTTTCTTGAGGCAGTAATGAAGTTTAATCTGTTACAATAAAAACCATAAGGATAAAGAAATCTATTTATGACCAGCAAACATTAGTAGTGTCATTGCGCAAAAAGAGCAATTACATTTAATTAAGTCTTTTGTTGTTAAATAAAAGAAAATATTACACTCTAAAGCAGTTTCCAAGTTTTAATTACATGATAAGGCAGTTTCTGCTATTGAGACAGTTTTTTGTATCTAGAAATTAAATCATTATAACTATGGTCATTAATCTAACTAAATTGTTCCTACCATCTCTAGAATATGATTTTTTTAATAACATAAATCTAATATATATTTTCTTAATTAAAGTGGGTCTCATGTATCTTCTTCGGTTCTTCTTTTTGAGTTCTTACTTTTTCCTTTTATAAAATGAATGTTGATTTTTCAGAACAATTTTGCCAGAAAATAATTTTATAATCAATATCTTTATTATTCAATCTATCTTTTGAGATATGTCAAGCTATATCTTTGATGGTGGTATAATCATGATGTACAAAAGCTCTCTATGGCACTCAAACGTGACGATTTGGAACAAATCGTTCAACAAATCAGAGACCAAAAAATGATTGTTCAAACTTTTAAGATTAAAGCTATGATTTAGGATTGAAAGCTATCACATATGAATAAAAACATATTAAAAACAAGTTGATAAAGAATCGTGGAAAATAGGCGAGATATGCAGAGATTAGGATTTATGGTCCATAATGGTTACGGAAGAAGATGGGGTTATTTTTGTAATTTTGCAACATTAATGAAGAAAAGAAAATTCGTGTGTACATTACATTCAAATTGTACATGTGTACACCTAAGTTTTTAGTATACATCAAAGTGGTGGTGAACACATTTTTGGCTTTTCTATAGTGTTATATCTAAATAACTAAGCTTATGCGACTTTATGAACTCAAGATAATGTTAACACAACGTACATGTGAATTTTTTTTCCTTATTCCCATGTACACGCAACGTCGGGGCATCCTTGAAATCTTATTGAACCCACATATCATCTTTCACACCTTGTTTAAGAGCTTTTGATTAGTGTGTATGTTTTGATGCTAGCTTCATGTGTTAGGTCTTAGCTTGATTAATTTTTGGTTATTTTACATATGTACACTATCATATATACGTATACATATACACCTTCATATTTACTGTCACATGTATGCTATTGCACTTTATCGTAAACACCCACAGTGAAGATGAAGATGACAATGATAATAGCGATGGTGTTGATGATGGTGTTGGCAAGTTGAGTACTACAATATGGTAGATATATTATCAAGGCTGTCAATCTCATCTTTTTCGTGTAGATCTTCTGGACTCATATAATGCAAACTAAATTGAATTTGTGTTTTGTTCATCAACTTGTTGTTCTTCATATTGGTTTAGTGTTTCTTTTTACATTGTCATATTCATGAAAGTAGACGTTTTTATAACAAAAACATATCAACGGTAAGGCTGCTCAATTTGAGTAAAATATTTGGAGTTATGAATTTGCATTTATTTAAGAATGTACATATAACAATCTTTTCATGTGCTGTAAACATGTTTCAAACATATGTATACACAAATAATATATATAATTTTGTACATATGTATACAACACGATTGTACACATGTACACACATGTTACATAGACAAGGTAGGAAATGTAATATCAACGATTGTGTACACGACAATATGCGTACACATGATTTTGTGTGTTATTCATGGCTAATGATTTTTAGTTTTTGATTTTAGTTCATTTTTTATAATACATTTAATTATGTGCAGAAATGAGTTCAATTGCACTAATAGGGTGTTATAATACATAATTAGTTAATTTTGGGCTAAATTAAAGAGACAATTGTTTACTTTGAAAGTTTGGATGCAAAAATGAAAGCAATCAAAAGACCAACGACTATTTGTACAATTATGAAGATGAATTGGACTGAATAATCAAGATTTTGTGTGCTATTTTGTGTACACTTTGTGACGTGTACACCGAAAATGACCTAATATATGTGAAGAAGTTTGTGGGTTATTTTGTGTACACTTTGTCATTAAAACAACGTACACAAGAGATGATTCATACCTCATGGGAAGACAAAGACCTCCTATAAAGTCAGATTTTTTTACTCATTACTCATATTCTCTTTGATCATTTAACTTACATAGTAAGTGTATATTTTGCAGTAGTATGCTCATTTGCATATAACATGGTGCAAATGCACGTTAGACAGTTTGAGGCGAAATAAAAAGTCAATTTTGCAAATTTTAAAGTTTGAAGTCAAACATAAAAATAACAAAAACTGAAGGACCATAGTTGCAAAAAGGTGATAATTCACCATTATTGTTTGAGCTGTCACTTTTCGACACAGAAAATGAGCCATAACCACTGAAGACGGCCACATCAGGGGATCTGAGTGTGGCAGAGTGATGCGGAGGTGATTCTTTGACGAGGAATGAGACAGTAACAAAGAGCTCGCCATAGGTGTTTGTTGTAAAAGCTTAGCGCAACTCAACGATGAAAATGTTTACCATGGATCTCTGCAAACAATATGTATCATAAATTTTTAATTTACCATGGGATTCGAATTGATTTTAAAAATCTACACTTTAAATTGATTTTTAGAGAATTCTAATTCAAAAAAAATCAATCGTGTAGAATAAAATAGAACAGAATATGAGAAAGATAAGAAGCTGAAGATATATACACAGGTGGGTCCTACTAATTTATACTCTAGTTATGATTTTGTTAGGAAAGAAATGAATAAGTTAAAAGAAAGTGTTCTAATAGCACAAACTGTCCTATTATGTAAATAAAACTCATAAATTGCCTTATAGTGTAAAGAGTCATTTACATTAAGAAGCAGTTTTCAAGTTTTGTTTACAATAAAAGACAGTTATTGCTACTGAAACACTTTTTCTTAACTTATTATCTTCTTTCCTAACTAAAGCATAACTAAATAAAATTAGTGAGACCCATCACGTTTCATGTCTCTTTTACCATTATTTTAGTCAAAGCAATAATATTTCAACTTTACGATGAAACCAAAACGCCGATGGAAACAATCTTCCTCACAGTAGCCTCCATTGCTGTCTTCTTTTTTTTCAACAGACAACAAATGTCACTTTATTTATGTTGCTCGTCGAGCAAATCTCCATCACGATGTAGTGAACTCGATCCACCACCGTCAAGCCTCGTCTAGAAACTCCACTCCTCGTTGTCCTATGTTTATCTTTATCATTGTTGTCGTCGTCATCGTTTCGAGGAGCCACCAAAGAACGTTCATTCTAATTTCATAGATCTAGAGAGTTTTATCTAACATTAATATTTTTGCATCTTAGGTCCATGTAACTTATTATTTTTCTTAATTTGGCACCAAACTTTTTAAACATACAAATTTCTCCTATAAATTTGGATTAAATTTTAATATTGTCCACTACAAACACTAAAAATACAATTATTTATTAAAATGCAATTTAAACTTAAAAGACTGAAATGAACTAAAATATATATTAAGAATAAAATAATATTAAGAATTAAAAGATCATAAAATATCACCATGATCCAAAATGTTCATATGTACATCATTTTAGCAAAATATTTGTAGCTACAAATATAGACATAAATTTTTGATTTGTAAATAATATGACATGGTTTTATATATTTTCAAGAGTTTGAGATGATTTTATGAATTCGTAAAAATAGCCTTACCACTAAAAAATGTTAGGGTTTGACGATCACACTAAGAAGGAAACGATTTGACCTTGACGCGAATAGTAGTAGAGAATGGTGCTTAGGGTTTGAGGTCACCGACAACGAAGTTATCGTTGGACAAGAACGACGATTGTTCATTGGAGAAGAAACCATAAGATTTTTCACCGCTCCAAAATGGTCTTGATTTTTTTTTATGAACGATTGTTTGTTATAGAAGAAATTCTTATCTGAAATTATAGGAAGTGTTAAAAATCTTTCATTATTGGAGATAAGTTTTTCATCGGAATAAATTCGTTCTGTTAATGTCAATGTCTTTTTGATCTGAAAAAAAAATATTTAGTCTTGAGGAAGAAGAAGACAAGGAGAGAGAAAAATGGGACCTACTAGTTATAATTTGTTTTGGTTTCAACTAATAAACGTAACAAAGTTTGATAAAGTTAGAAAAAAGTGTTCTAGTAGTGGAAAGTGGTCCATAATGTTATAAGAAACTTGAAATTGCATTTGAGTGTAATTATCTCGCAATGTTATCTAGTTAGTTTTTGAGTGAAAATGAGATTTAGTTAGACAAAAGTGTTCCAGTAACAACAATTACCTTCTTAAAAACTGTTTTTGAGTGTAATTGTTTCTAGTGTAAAATACTCTAAATAAAAACCAACCAGGGACGGACCCACGCCTAGCGAAAGTGTGGCACGTGCCACAAGTTAAATTATAAAATTTCTTGTACAAAGTAGATACATGTGAAAATTGTCATTTCTTTTGGCTTAAAAGACTTCATAGTGTCCCACTCATGGTCGAACATGTAAACTTGTTTTTTTTTTAGATTTTTTACACACTTTGTTATATTTTACCCACCATTTCGTTAATAGAAAGTTTCATTTCTCCTTTATTTTTTTGTTATCTAATAGAATTTTTTTTATCTTTTCTTTACTATTACTTACCATTCCTAAGACAAATGTTACTTTATTTAAGTTTTACATTAACAATTATCTTTATCAAATATTTCTTTCAACAATTAAATTAAGATAAAAACTAAAAAAGAATAAAAAAATTCATAATAAATTATATATAATATATAATTATGTAATATAACTTAAAATATATAACATTATGAATTATTAATCTTTTTGATTTGACTTGTCTTTTTAATAAATATATTGTCTAAAAATAATGAATTTCAAAATATAATATAACAACATAAATTTCAAAGAATACTTTCATCTATGATTAATAGATATATATGATAAAATTTTATAAAGATATATATAGTGCCACGTGTTACATTATTCTCTGGATCCGCCCTTGAAACCAACTAACTAGTTTTTAAAAGAAAAAAAATTAGGTAAAAAAAGTTGAAAATTTACAGAAGTGACATGATGAGGATTTACATTATTCTACATTTGCTATCTTTAGAGGACTTGCCTTCGTATCTTGATGACGCAGACGCTGCAGCTGATGATGGCCTGTGGTTGCTCCTTGGCACCGGTAATAGTCAATACAATAACTGATAATTAAAAAAAAAAACTGACAATTAATATTTTGAAAAAAAAAACGGTATTCTAATTACCGTTAGATGTTGCGATCACAAGTTTCGTTTTCTTGAAGGCTCTACTCTCTCACCTTTTCTCATCATCATTTTTGTATAATATTGCAATGTAATTTACATTAAAAAAGAAAAGAAAAAAAAGCTAAACAGATTTTATGTTCAATCCTGCTTTTCTAGAATATTGTTATATTTTTTTCCTATCAAATCATAGAGTTATGACTTACGAGCTGAAAACAAATACCTGAGGACCAGTGATCAGTCGTGAAGCACCTACAATTGTTGGTGGTTGTGGAGTTGGATCACTGCGTGGGCTCTGCTCCTTAAACTCTTGTTGTTGCAAAGCTATCGCCAGTTGTAGATCAGACCTGCATATAGTACCATGAAAAGAAAACAAATCATAAACATGTTTCAAAACAAGACAACTTTCTAAAGTTGTGTCGTATCATCCTACTTGTGAAAGAAAACACAGTTGCTGGTAGGAGAGTGAACTTTTTGGGTTTAATGGGTTTGAGTTTCAGTAGCAACAATGAAGTTTTGAAACAACGGGAATGAATATATCAGTTGGCGTCAGAGAAGTAGGAGGAAATGTCTATAGCCAAAAGATAAAGTTCGCCTTCATACTGTAAAAGTGACAGCAACAAGAACTACTTAACTGGAAACCAACCTATTGCAATCATAAAAATGGAAATGTATACAGATTAAGTTGAACTAACCTTGAACATGGTGCAGAAACTATTGTTGCGGAAAAATACACATAGTTCACGTTCTTTAAGGCCTTCTTGCAAGCGAAAGAGTCTGTATGATTCAATCCATATGAGATGTAAGATAATACCAATGTAGCCAGTTAAAGAATAATATAACAACACGCACCCACAAAAGGTTAATTGACTGGCACTATTCTTCATGAAACTTCTGATTAGTTCACCTAGCAAAAATCAACGATAATGTATTAATATCTTAATAACATGTGAAATGATAACGAAGAGTGTCTATGCGCAATGGCAAACATATCCCAATTCCCAAGTAGATCGGATAGTGTATAGTTCACCTTCTCTTGCTGTGTTCCCATCTGTAGCCTTCCCGTCACGGTCATCAACATTCTTCTCGGCCTGTTTACCAAGAAGTGACTCCTGGGTCGGATCTGAAATTTTGGAGGGGGGGGGGGGGGGGGGGGCGGGGAGGGGCTTGAAACATTTCTAATAAGAGATGTTATAACAATATTTTTTCCCGTAATTTGGATGCATATTTCTATATAAAAAAACTTTAAAAAAAATTGGGGACCGAGACTAATGTTTTATTCGGCTGTGCCTAGATCCGGCCGACTCACCTTCATAAACATGTTCTTTGTCAGCACAAACTGGAGCCACTGCGTTTACATATTCCTCCCCATCATAGATGGGTTCATCAGTAGATACAGTGATAAGAGCTGGAGAGTATATTTCAGGAAGAAGATAAGAGAGGTGAAGGATACATGATCGGATCAGTGAAAGGCAGTTACGAATTGATAAGCTGGTGCGAAGATCATAACGACTTAAGGCGCAAATTTGTTACGGCCATTGGAGAGAGAGGGTTGTATAAATACTTGGGCTATAGTCATCTTACAAGTTGGCTTGATTGTAATTTGGATTCGGGCGTTTTCTCTTAAGGGAATGACTTGGTTTATATTGAATCAAGTATTATACAGAGCAATAATACGTATTTTAGTATTCAATACTCTACCATTTGGCGGTGAGCGCTTCGTGATATGCGATTCGGAACGATGACAAGTCTGCAGCGGAGGTGGAGCATCAGCTCGGAGAATCGGCGCAACGAATCGAGATATTGGATACATCGGTGGCGGAACTTCACTCGAAGTTTGATCGTTTGGATGAACGTGTCAACACCATAGTCGTGACATCGCAAACAAATACACAGACGATTCAAGAAACGATGAAAGCTTCTGATGCCAAGATTGATAGAGGTGTCGATGAAGTCGTTGATCGCGTTTCTACAACAAAATCATTCAAATCAAGCTCAGGCGGAATCGAGTGGAGCGAATCAAGTCCAACCGTGATCGCATGAACCGAATCAGGTACAAAATCTAAATCTGGAACATAACCGGAATGATATTGAGCTAGGATATCGGCCAGTAGATCGTTATCCAGAGAATAGAGAAGGTTTATACAAGTATAAATGTCTTTGTTTTCGGGTCGACATCCATTTGAATGGATCGCAAAGGCAGAACGTTATTTCAGAGTCACTCAGAGCAGTGAGGATTATAAAATGGAGTTGGTATCAATGAGTTTAGCTGAGGATGCACTGAGTTGGTTCAACTATGAGTTAGAGTTCAGGTCGTTCAGAAATTGGATGGAGTTTAAGAAGAGGTTGTTGTCACGTTTTGCTGAATCATTTGAAAAAACACCTGGGAAGAGACTGTTTGGTATTCAGAAGAATGGTTCAGCAGCCGAGTATGTAAGGGAATTTCAAGAATTGGCATCACAAGTTTGTGTGGCAGAAGAAAATTTGATTGATATTTTTTTCAACGGATTGAAGCAAGAGCTAAAGGAAGTCATAAAAATGAAGGAACCACGATCACTTCCGGATCACATTGAGGCAGTCATGAAAATGGAGGACAGTGAGTTCTATAGACTCTTTGCACTAATGAAGTTGCAGGAAAACAAAGGGGGACGACCAAAGCAGTCAAGCTCGGAGGTAGGACAGAAACATGATGACAAACAACATCACCCTCGGACGAATGAGAAGAGTAATCCTCCTTTAAAACTTTCTGAGGCGGAGTATGAGTACAAAGAAGGAACGGGTTATGTTTTAGATGTCCTGAACGGTGGTTCAAGACACATGTTTGTCGAAACAAGTTACTTCAAGTAATGGTAGTGTCACAAAATTGTGAACTAGAATTGGTTGAGGAAGAATTTCATGAAGCTTGCGATGGGGAAGTCTATACAGAAGTTATGGAGTTGTCATTACATTCTTTTCTCGGTTGGTCTTCTCCAACAACAACGAAGATCAGAGGAAGAATAGGGAAGCATAATGTGGTAGTACTGATTGACAGTGGTGCAACACACAATTTCATCTCACCTGAGATTGTCCAAAAATCTCACTTACCAACTACTTCATACAACAACGTTACAGTATTGGTGGGCACAAGGATTACAGTGAAAGGGTCAGTGATATGCAAAAAGGTCACTATGCAGTTACGAACAGTTATGATTACAACAGATTTCATTGTGCTTGAACCGGGTAGTGCATACATCATTTTGGGAATTCAGTGGCTACGGACATTGGGAAAATGCGAGGTGGATTGGGAACAACAAATATTATCATTTACAACAAATTCAAGGAAGGCTACTTTACAAGGGGATGTGGATACACAAGCTAAAACAGAGACTTCAATGACTGATACAGAAGGATTGAATTGGGATGGCAACACAATCTAGTTATTTTCTGCTACGGTTTCTTCCAGAACTACTATACCAAGGGAAATAGAAACAGTGTTGGGAGACTACATGGCAGTATTTGCATAACCAAAAGGGTTACCACCAATATGGAGTTATGAGCATGCTATTAAGTTTTGGGAAGGCACCAAACCAATGTCAATCCGTCCTTACCGATATCCTCATGTTCAGATGAAGTAATAGAGACGATGGTGAAACAGATGATGGAATCAGGGTTAATATCAAGAACATTAGAAGCCCATACTCAAGCCCCGTGTTACTGGTTAAGAAGAAAGACGGAGGGTGGCGCTTTTGTGTGGATTATAGAGCAGTCAATAAAGCAACCATCCCGGACAAATTTCCAATACCAGTCATAGACCAGCTTCTATATGAGCTAAATGGAGAAACGGTTATTTCAAAGTTGGACTTACGATCGGGTTATCACCAAATAAGGATGGAAAAAGCAGATACTGAAAAGACAGCATTCAGAACACATGAAGGACAATATGAGTTTGTGGTAATGCCGTTTGGATTAAGCAACGCACCAGCAACTTTCCAAGCCCTGATGAACAAAATTTTCAAACCGTTCTTGAGGAAATTCATTCTGGTGTTCTTTGATGATATACTCGTCTACAGCAGCAGTCTTGGAGACCACATCAGTCATCTCACGACAGTGATCCAGCAACCAATACAACACTAACTCTATGCAAACAGAAAGAAATGCCTCTTTGGACAGGACCAGGTAGAATACTTGGGACACAAAATTTCAGCAGCTGGAGTTGCCACTGATCAAAGCAAGTTTTCCGCAATGCAGAACTAGCCCACTTCGAGATCAGTTAAAGAATTGAGAAGTTTTTTTGGTCTGACTGGTTACTATCGACGCTTTGTAAAGAGTTATGGATTTTTGGCCAGACCATTAACAGTTTTACTTAAAACAGAGAGTTTTGAATGGACTGGACAGACACAAAAAAGTGTTTGTGGGGCTAAAGACAGCAATGGTTACAGCACCAGTTCTCGCATTGCCGAATTTCAACATTCAATTTATGGTAGAGTCGGATGCATCAGGATATGGGTTCGGAGCGGTGTTCATGCAGAATCAGAGACCTATAGTTTACTTCAGCAACGGATTGACATATAAAGAACAGTTGAAACCAATATATGAACGGGAGTTGATGGCTATAGTAATGGCAGTTCAGAAATGGAAGCATTAATTGATGGGGAATAAGCTTATTGTGTACACTAATCAGAAAAGTCTCAAATTTCTATTGGAGCAGCAGACATTTCTCTTGACTATCAGAAGTGGTTGACTAAACTCCTTGGATATGACTTCGAGATCGTGTACAAGGCGGGGGTTGAAAATAAAGTTGCAGATGGGTTGTCAAGAGTAATAATCGATAGACAAGTGAATGCAGATGGGGTGCTTTGTGCTTTAAAAGTATCTTCATTTGTACAAATGCAGAATATCTTTGATGAAAATGAAGATATTCAGCGAGTGATTAAGGAAGTTTTGTTGGGAAATCTACCAAAAGTGGGGTATTCCGTAGTAGCTGGGAGATTATACTACAAAGGTCGTTTGGTCTTATCTAGAACCTCTCAGTTCGTACAACAAATACTTCGAGAATATCATAGTGGCGTTATTGGAGAACACTCAGGTATCCTTAAGACAATCGAGAGAATACAGCAGGTTTTTTATTGGCCAAAGATGAAGGAGGATGTGACGAAGTTTGTGGCAGAGTGTAGTACTTGCCAAACCCATAAGTACTCAACACTAAAACCTTCTGGTCTCCTCCAACCTATCGAACTACCAAAGTTGATATGGTCAGAATTGTCTATGGATTTCATAGAGGGTCTTCCGAATTCTAAAGGTTTCAGTGTGATCCTTGTGGTTGTTGACAGACTCAGTAAGTATGCACATTTTCTGAGTCTCACCCACCCCTTTACAGAAACAAAGGTGGCTAGAAAAAATTGTAAAGGAGATTGTTCGCTTGCATGGATATCCAACATCTATCATATCAGATCGAGATAGGATCTTCCTCAGCAAGTTTTGGCGTGAGTGCTTCAGATTATCTGGTACTACATTGAAGTTCAGCACAGCCTATCACCCCCAGAGTGATGGGCAAACCGAGGTGCTTAACCGCTGTTTGGAGTCCTATCTTCGCTGCTTTACATCGGCACATCCCAAACAGTGGCATAAATACTTAGCTTGGGCAGAGTTTGGTACAATTCATCCTATCACACTTCTACTCACACAACCCCATTTAAGATGGTTTACGGTCGAGATCCTCCAAGCCTGTTATGGTTTGAAGATGGCTCAACTACAAACACTGAGTTAGAAGAGCGATTAAATCCCGTGATGCAATTTTGAGGGATGCTAGGATGCAGTTACTGAATGCTCAGGAACAAATGAAGAACAATGCTGACAAGAAGAGAAGAGAACTCGAGTTTGTAGTGGGTTCTTCGGTTTATCTCAAACTCAGACCTTATCGACAAACTTCTCTTAACAAGTTTTTTTGCCAAAAGTTGGCTGCGAAATACTATGGGCCTTTCACGGTTTTGGAACGTATTGGGCATGTTGCATATCGACTTAAACTACCTGCGGAGAGAAAAATACACCTGGTGTTTCATGTTTCTCAACTGAAACCGGTTCTGGGGAAGATTCATGAGGTGACTACTTTAACGGTGATGTTCTAGGAGAGTGAAGAGTTTATCCTACAGCCAGAACACATTCAAAGCACTCGTTATGATGCAGAGGTCATCTGGACGCTTTGGTTCAATGGAAGGGCTTACACGACCATGAGAATGCTTGGATCCGAGTGAAGGATATTGCAAGAGATTACCCTACTTTGAGCTTAAGGACAAGCTCATTCTTACCGATGGGGGTAATGATAAGAGTTGGAGAGTATATTTCAGGAAGAAGATAAGAGAGGTGATGGACACATGATCTGCTGATCAGTGAAAGGCAGTTACGAATTGATAAGCTCGTGCGAAGATCATAACGACTTAAGGCGCAAGTTTTTTACGGCCGTTGGAGAGAGAGGGTTGTATAAATACTTGGGCTATAATCATTTTACAAGTTGGCTTGATTGTAATCTGTACTTGGGCCCTTAAGTGTTTTCTCTTAAGGGAAGGACTTGGTTTGTATTGAATCAAGTATTATACAGAGCAATAATACGTATTTTAGTATTCAATACTCTACCATACAGGTGAGGATAAAGCATCAAGTGCATTATAATCCTGGGATCTGCAACTAGCATCTGGACATGGAGTGGGAATTTGAGTTAGAAATTACATCTTCAGTGTCTTCAGATGCAATTTTCGCCATGCAAGGATATAAAATGCAGAAAGATATTAATCAAGTAAAGACTAATGAAGTTACTCCGTGAATAAAAAACACATGGATTAACAGAAGTTGCATCAGATTTGAACTGTTCTAGGTGACAGATATTGTCACCATGGGTGCGCCATTTAGATTTGTATTCTAAAATGAGAATGCAGAGCCTAGGTTGGTTGAGTTCTCGTGAGTGTTGGGTGGTGAATCGTTCCCCTGCCCCTGTGACAATTCCAACCCTTGCAATAACTCTGTTTCTTCTTCAAAATCTCCCTTTCTCAGCCTACGAAGCTCCGCAGCTGCAGGCGGAGAATCATCGAAAGATCTTGTTTTCGAAAGACATGGTGAAGGAACCCCTAAATCAGCAGTGGTTGCCGCAGAAAAATCAACAGTATCACCTCCAGGGTTCTGATCACCATGAGACTCTATATTCGGCGCCTCAAGTGAAACAAGCTCACCCATTAGAGCATTATATGACTTGCATCCAATAGCATTAGCTGCTTCAACATCCTGGAGGTATGCAAAAAGGAGGCAATGGAACCAAATATTTTACAAGAAAGCCAGACTGATACTAAAGACACCAATTAAAAGAAAGTGCTATTGGCCACTGTTCCTATCCATAACGGGCCATATAAAGAATAAAGTAGCCTACATTTTGTATCTCAAGAAGGTAAAGAAGAAAAGATGACCCCTCATCCACAGTCATACACAAAAGCACAATAGAAAAGTAAGCAAGAGAATAAAACTTAGATGATTCAGACAGGTAGATGGAGCCATTCTGGTGTAGAGAGAATATTTAGGAATATTCTAGATATTCTAATTATTTAATATTATATCTAGAATTATGAAAATTACTATTTATTTATATTATATGTATTTAATAGCTTTCTTATTTTAATTAGGATTAGGGGTTTTTAGTTTTTATGTTTTCATATAAATAACCTCTTAGGCATATAATTTTATTAAGACTTTGATAATTAATAAACTAGTTTTTTGCTTTATACTTTTAAAGAGATTTAATTCAATTCATCTATTTTGATAAGTCCTGAACAAGATTTGATTAAATTCATCTTCTTCACGAATTTGGTCTCAAGAAACTATCAAAAAAAACTTTTTCTGGATCCAAAAATAGGTCTCTAGAAACGTAAAGGTTCTTGGATCGACGGTTCAACCTATATGTCTGTTGCATCACATTTAGACAGAGCATGAAAGAAAAAGATGTACCTGGGGATCAACTATCCATCCATGATACAAGGGAATGTCAAGCAAATCAAATATTGCACACGTGAACTCAAAATCATCAATCCTACCACCACCATGTAAAGATTCATGGTTATGACTTATGATAAAACTCTCTACAATGTAGAAGAAGAAAACATATACGTAACAAAGTAAGAACCTCCTGAATTTGATATTGACATCAATCCCAATGGTAAGCCGTGGGAGAAGATCAATAGCATCAGCAGTGTTCTGTTCCTGATTCTCAAAATACCCTTCCTCCTTATTCTACACTGATGCACCATCAAAACTAGAGGTAACCCACCAAGACTCATACCATAAAAGACAAAGCTTTGATTAAAAATTACATTGACTTTAGTATTAGAATCAATCAACCTATTGACGACGAGAGAGAGCAATCTCTCTTGAGAAACCTCGTAACAGTCAGGACTCAGCTTCAAGTTGTTCCTCTAGAGAAGAACGTTACGTCGTTACCTTTTGTTACATAACGATCATGAGTTATACGTTAACAGTTTCTAAACCCCTAAGGAGGATGACGAAGAGGGAGAACGTACAGATGGCTAATAGAGGGCAAGGTCCGTTCTCGTTTTGGAGGATGATGGGAGTGTTGCGTCCAAGGAACTGAATCGTTTTCGTCTTGTATGTGACTTCCTCCGTTGTGGTTTCGTTTACTACGTCTTGATGAATCAGTTCGAGAGTCATGCAGAGATATATTTAGATTATATATTTATTATTATTTTGATATTTCTTTTAATTAGTTAGCATTATTTAAAAAAAATAAGAATAGTTTTTGAGTTTATTTAGTTTTCATATAAATAAGTTTTTTAATCCTAGATTTGTATTTAATTAATAAAAGGGATTTTCCTAAAGAAGTTTCTATAAACCACTGATAAGAGTATTCTCAAACTCGATTTTTTGACTAATCACTGTAAAGAATATTCATAAATCTTAGTTTTCGGGTATTCTTAAAATTAACTATCTAGTTCTATCTTAAAGGTTTCCTCTACATCAGAGAGTCTGGAGGCGGAGAAGAGGAAGCTGTCGCCACTGATGATGATCAAAAGTCAAATTCCAAAAAAGTCAAAGTACGATGGAAGAAGAAGAGATTAATAATATTTTGAGTTTCCTAAGAAAAATCTTATGTTGATCCAAATCGAAAGAGGAGTTGGTACTAAGCCGATACATACCAAACCAAAATTCGGTATGGTCAAAATGCCTCCTTGTTAGCAATTTACTGAGATAAACCATTCAGCGAACAAAATTTAGAGAACCACAGCAAACCGATTATAACACTTAAAATTTCGTCCTCGTATTTAATTAATGAGGAAGAAATTGGTTAGCTCATTTCGGTTCAGGTGAAGCAATTTTAGCAAACCAGTATCTTAATTAAACTAATTTAATAATAAGAAATATGAGTCATTACATTGTTATCAAGGGACCGGCATTTAAGTTTAATTACGATTTCGGTTTGCGCTCATTACATTGTTATCAAGGGACCGGCATTTAAGTTTAATTACGAGTTCGGTTTGCGCTCAGTTCAGTTTGGTTTATTTAGGTCTAAGAAATTGTTAACTAATGTCAATCCAAATTAGTTTGGTTTGGTTGTGTTCGATTTCATTCGATTTAATTTGGTTTTGTTTGTATGTGTTCAGTTCACTCGAGTTAATTTTTTAGTTTTGTTATGTAGTTAAAAAAATATAATTTATAAAAACATGAATAAACTACCATTGACACTAAATTATTATTTTCTTAATATTTAAAGGTAAACTTAAACATCATAATAAAAATTTTAAAATATAACCTGATAATCTTATATTATTATCATCATTTGAATATCATAAATAAATTTTGGATTTGATGTTAATGTATAAGATTTATATTCTTTTTTATTTCTAGTTGTGTTTATTCTATTTATTTAGAACTAAAAATGAATAAATTTTGTTTAATTGTTTAGGTTATATTGTTAAATATATTAAATTTAAATATTATTAGTATATTTAATTAATCTAACTAAAAATACTTTGGTTTTCAGTTTGGTTTGGTTTAAAACCAAACCAAATCATTTGAATTGATAAAATCTTGAATCAAATAGTTTAGACATGTACTTTAGTTTGGTTTGGATCGGTTTGGTTTGGTTCAGTTTGGTTTGTTTTTTTTTCAAACCCTAATTGGTATATAGGAAAATGAAATATAATATCTTCCACTGTGTATCCATTACAATTAAAAAAGTAAATATGCACACATATTCGTCACTCTATTTGAGTAAGTGAACCGAATATAATCAAACATTTTAGCCCATTCTCATGTCGTTTGAATGTAACGTTGAAGCCTCAAATTTTTCGGTTTGCTTACTAAGACAACGAACAACTGAGAGATTATCTCCTTCAAAATTTGATGTGCCTATATCCCATTGAAAAAACTGCTTGTAAGCCCAGTATTGATGCATTACATTTCTCTTCTTCAACTGTAGGTTGGCCTTCGAATATATTGTCCCATTCCACATGTTAAAACTTGACCTAATTTTTTCAAAATCTATCCCATTCCAGACAACGTTGCTCCAAATTAATGTGATACATCATGGTGCACTTTAACCATCCAGATGGGAGAGTTTTCCATATCTTTTGAGTAGTTGTTGCATTATTATCTCTCATGTGTTTTCTGTTTTTGTTTGTGTTATCGATTCGTAAACATCTGCTTTAATATGAAAAGAATGAGATAATTACAACTTAGTTTAGATATTTTCCTATTCCGATTATGATAATGTTGTATGCTTCCTAAGTCTTTATCTAATTAGGATGATTCCCTTTGTATAAATGGACACCGATCAATAACACAAATTATTTACTTTCTTCAATTGATTTCATGGTAACAGATCAGAAGATCAGATAATTTTTTTTCTCTTTAACCTGTTTCATCAAAGAACCTGGCTGGTACTAAATCCAATGCTATCTCATCATTGTTACCATCTATGGAATCTACTACATATTCTCAGTATCATCTACACCCGTCCGATAATCCCGGCGCACTCATCACCTCCGTCCTGATTAAAGGTAATAATTATACGGAATGGGAAACAAAACTTTCAAACTCAATTCAAGTAAAACAAAAGGTTGGATTCATAAATGGTACTATAATAAAACCGACCTCCAAACCAGACTTATCTCGTTGGCTAGCTACCAATGCTATGTTTTCGGTTGGATAAGAACTTCAATAGACCCGAAAATCAGGTCAACAGTCACATTTGTTCTAGTAGCTGATAAACTATGGGAAAATCTGCAATGCAGTTCTCTGTTAAGAATGAGTTATCAAATCCACCAAATCCGAGACAAGATTAATACATTTCAACAAAACAGCCAAACTGTCATTGAGTATTATGGATGATTAACTAAATTGTGGGAATAACTAAATAATTTACAGACAATATGCCCATGTACGGGTGAAACCTCAATAGATATTGAGAAGGAACAAAAAGAATTTCGAGCACACAAATTCTTGTTTGGACTCGATGAATCGCGATTCATGAATATACGTTCTCAAATCATTGACGATGGTCTATTGCCTGACATTAACACTGCTTACTCCAAAATTATTCAAGAAGAGCAACATAACAACGCAACTCAGACTGCTGATTTAAAAACATATGCCATTGGATTTCGGCTCAAACTGACATACGTAAACAAGATACTCAGCTTGTTGCAGCTGTCGGAAGTCGAGATCCAAATTTGTTTGTTCTCCCTGTTCAAGACGAGTCCATACAAAGTCTGAATGCTTTCATCTACATGGATATCCGGAACGGTGGATTGATCAGTCCCAAACTACCCCCAACTCCGGAGATACTACATTCGGGTCTAACCAACGCAGACGTGCTGGACGTTTTCCAAGCTCCAGAAACCAAGGTTGTGGACTATAAAATTCAACCAGAGCTTCTTCTAACAATGCAACATCTTCTTCAGCTCATTCAACTTCTACAATCGTCTTGTTCAAATATATTGTCTTAGAGACTATCTGGTAAACCAAAATACGTTGATTTGATTACTGACACAGGTGCTTTGCATAACATGACCGGAATTTTTCACTTCTAAGTGATGTCACCCACATATTACGATCTTCAGTCAAGTTTCCATATGGTTGTTGTTCTCTTGCCCTCAAGAAAGGGACTCTTATATTAATTTGTGATTATTGTCTAAAAGACGTGTTATACGTTATGGACTTTAACTGTACCTTGATCTCGGTTTCATGATTACTTAAAAAAACATGATGCATAGCTATATTCACTAACACTTTGTGTTTGTTACAAGATCGTTTTACGAAGACCATGATTGGAACGGATGAAGAACGTGAGGGGGTTTATTATCTTACGGGTGTTGTGGCTGCAAGTGTTCATAGTACTGCATCTAAAAATTTATCTACATCAGAGCTATGGCATCGAAGACTTGGACATCCATCCTTTAGAGTTTTATCGCTTTTACTTGTTTTAGACAAGATAACTTTTGATTCATAATCATCTTGTGAGAATTGTTTTAGGGCCAATCAAACATGTTGTGTTTTTAAACAAAGTTCTAATAAAGCTTCTATACGTTTTCTCTCATACATTGTGATGGTTGGGGTCCATATTGTACACCATCTTCATGTGGAGCAAAGACCTTTCTTACTATTGTAGATGACTACTCGCGAGCAGTATGGACATATTTGATGCTGGAAAAATTGAGGTTGCAACTTTACTTCCACAATTCCTTGCTCTATGCGAAAAACATTTTGGTTGATCTGTCCAAAAAATACGATCCGATAATGAATCTGAATTTATGGTATTATCAAGTTTCTTCAAGAAAAATGGAGTTGAGAACCAAACATCATGTGCTGATACTCCACAATAGAATGGTCGTGTTGAAAGAAAACATGGACGCATACTTAACATGGCTCGTGCTTGTCTCTTTCAAGCTAGACTTCCTGTAACTTTTTTGGGAGAGAGTATATTGGCAGTTGCTCATATAATCAATTTCACGCCTACATAGGTTCTTCAAGGTTGCACTCCATATGAGCTTCTTTTTGGCAAGAAATAAGACAATGATCAACTCCGAGTGTTTGGGTGCCGTTGAATGCTCATAGGAAGTCTAGAGACACGGATAAATTTGGTGACCGGAGTCGTAAATGCATATTCGTTGGCTATCCCTATGGGAAGAAAACATGGGGGCTATATGATCTTGAAACACAAGAGTTTCTCAAGTCGAGATGTAGCTTTCTCTGAAACAAAAATTTTGGGTGTTGATAAAAAAGAATATGTGTCACCGCCAATAAATCATTATGACCATGCGGTCGATGACTGGCTACTACCAGCCGCTTACTTGAGGGGGATTTCACCTCCTTCTCCATTTCAAGAACCAGCGTTGATCAACCCGGTAACAAACATTCGTAATCATATTACAGAAGGGCAACAACCAGCAGAAATATTCCTACCAATTTACCAGCTCTGACTAAACCTATACCAACTGATTTATCAGCTCCCATGCACCTCTTAGTTCTCAAACTCTGGTTGCAACATAACCTATTTGTACTGATTATACTTCTGCTGATGTACCATCATCTCCAGAACTACCAGAAATTCTTGGTTGTAGTCACCGTCATAAAAATCCATCGATTCTTCTTTAAAACTATGTCATACATTGGACCCTCATTGATAATAAATTCTCACGTGAACTCTCTGCCCCCCGATCATCGATCTTCGCAAAAGTCCTCAGGTACATCTTATTACCCTATTTCGAGCTGTGTCTGACACTTTGTTTTCAAATAGTCACCGAGCGTTTATGGCATCTATTATCAATGATGATGCACCATGCTTTTACAAAGAGGCTTCCAAACATAAAGTTTGATGTGATGTTATTGGTAAAGAAGTTGAAGCCTTTGAAATTACTATTGCATATTAATTTAATGTATGTATAGGTTTTATTGTTAAATATATTAAATCTTAATATTATTAGTATATTTAATTAATCTAACTAAAAATTTGGTTTTCAGTTTGGTTCGGTTTAAAACCAAACCAAATCATTTGAATTGATAAAATCTTGAATCAAATAGTGTAGACTTGTACTTTAGTTTGGTTTGGATCGGTTTGGTTTGGTTTGGTTCAGTTTGTTATTTTTCCACCCTAATAGCTATATAGGAAAATGAAATATAATATCTTCCACTGTGTATCCGTAACAATTGAAAAAAGTATATTTGCACACATATTCTCGCTATATTTGAGTAAGTGAACTGAATAGAATCAAACATTTTAGCCCATTCTCATGTCGTTTGAATGTAACGTTGAAGCCTCAAATTTTTGGTTTGCTTACTAAGACAGCGAACAACTAAAAGATTATCTCCTTCAAAAATTTATGCGCCTAAATCCCATTGAAAAACCTGCTTGTAAGCCCAACATTGATGCATTACATTTCCCTTCTTCTCCTGTAGGTTGACCTTCAAATATATTCTCATTCCACATGCTAAAACTTAACCTATATTTTTGAAAATCCATCCCATTCCAGACAATGTTTCTCCAAATTAATGTGACATCATGTTGCACTTTAACCATCCAGATGGGAGAGTTTTCCAGATATTTTGAGTAGTTTTTGCAGTATTATCTCTCTTGTGTTTTTTGTTTTTGTTTGTGTCATCGATTCGTAAACATCTGCTTTAATATGAAAAGAATGAGATAATTACAACTTAGTTTAGATATTTTCACATTCCGGTTATGATAATGTTGTATGCTTCGTAAATCCTTATCTAATTAGGATGATTCCCTTTGTATAAATAGACACTGATCAATAACCCAAATTATTCAATTTATTCAATTGAATTCATGGTAACAGAGCAAAAGATCAACATTTTTTTTTCTCTTTAACATGTTTCATCAAAGAACATAGCTGGACTAAATCCAGTGCTATCTCATCATCGTTACCAACTATGAAATCTACTACATTTTCTCCGTATCATCTACACCCGTCCGATAATGCCTACCCACTCATCACCTCCGTCTTGATTAAAGGTGATAATTATACGGAATGGACAACAAAACTTTCAAACTCAATTCAAGCAAAACAAAAGATTGGATTCATCAGTGGTACTATAATAAAACTGACCTCCGAATCAGACTTATCTCGTTGGCTAGCTACCAATGCTATGTTTGTCGGTTGGATAAGAACTTCTTTAGACCCGAAAATTAGGTCAACATTCACATTCGTTCCAGAAGCTCATAAATTATGGGAAATCTGCAACGCGGTTCTTTGTTAAGAATGAATTATCAAATCCACCAAATCTGAGACAAGATTAATACATGTCAACAAAATGACCAAACTGCCTTGAGTATTATGGTTGATTAACTAAATTGTTGGAAGAACTAAATAATTTGCAGACAATGTGCCCATGCATGGGTGAAGCCTCAACAAATATTGAGAAGGAACACAAAGAATTTCGAGCACACAAGTTTTGTTTGGACTCGATGAATCGCGATTAATGATTATATGTTCTCAAATCAATGACGAAGATCCATTGCCTGACATTAACAATGTTTACTCCATAATTATTTGAGAAGAGCAACATAACAACGTAACTCAGACTGCTAATTCAAAAAGAGATGCCAATAGATTTCGGCTCAAACTGACATACGTAAATAAGATACTCAGCTTGTTGCAGTTGTCCGAAGTCGAGATCCAAAATTGTGTTTGTTCTCCATGTTCAACGACAAGGCCATGTGAAGTCTGAGTGCTTTCCTCTACATGGATATCTGGAATGGTGGATTGATCAATCCAAAACTACCCCAAAACTCCGGAGATACTACAATCAGGTCTAACCAACGCGAATGTGGTGGACGTTTCCAAGCTCCAGAAACCGAGGCCGTGGACGGTCAAATTCAACCAGAGCTTGTTCTAACAATGCAACATCTTCTTCAGCTCATTCAACTTCTACAAAAACTTGTTCAAATATATCGTCTGAGAGACTATCTGGTAAAACAAAATATGTTGATCTGATTATTGACATAGGTGCTCCGCATCACATGACAGAAAATATTTCACTTCTAAGTGATGTCACCCCCATATTACGGTCTTCAGTCAAGTTCCCATATGGTCGTTGTTCTCGTGCCCTCAAGAAAGGGACTATTATATTAAGTCGTGACTACTGTCTAAAGGATGTGTTATACGATATGGACTTTAACTATACCTTGATCTCGGTTTCATAATTACTTAAACAAACATGATGCATAGCTATATTCACTAACACTTTGTGTGTATTGCAAGAACATTTTACGAAGACCATGATTGGAACGGGCGAAGAACGTGAGGGGGTTTATTATTTTACGGGTGTTGTGGCTGCAAGTGTTCATAGTACTGCATCTAAAAATTCATCTACATCAGAGCTATGGCATCGAAGACTTGGACATCCATCCTTTAGAGTTTTACCGCTTTTACATATTTTAGACAAGATAACCTTTGATTCAGAATCATCTTGTAAGATTTGTTTTAGGGTCAAACAAACATGTTGTGTTTTTAAAATAAGTTTTAAAAAAAGCTTCTAGACCTTTTTCTCTCATTCATTGTGATGTTTGGGGTCCATATCGTACACCATCTTCATGTGGAGCAAAGACCTTTCTTATTATTGTAGATGACTACTCGCGAGCGGTATGGACATATCTGATGCTGGAAAAATCTGAGGTTGCAACTTTACTTCCATAATTCTTTTCTCTCTGCGAAAAACAGTTTGGTTACTTGGTCCAGAAAATACAATCCGATAATGGATCTGAATTTATGGTATTATCGAGTTTCTTCAAGAAAAATGGAGTTGAGAACCAAACATCATGTGTTGATACTCCACAATAGAATGGTCGTGTTGAAAGGAAACATTAACACATATTTAACGTTGCTCCTGCTTCTCTTTTTCAAGCTAGACTTCCTGCAACTTTTTGGGGAGAGAGCATATTGGCAGCTGCTCATTTAATCAACTTCACGCCTACATAGGCTCTTCAAGGTAACACTCCATATGAGCTTCTTTTTGGCAAGAAACCAGACTATGATCAACTCTGAGTGTTTGGGTGCCTTTTCTATGCTCATAGGAAGTCTAAAGACAAGGATAAATTTGGTGACCGGAGTCGTAAATGTATATTCGTTGGCTATCCCTATGGGAAGAAAGCATGACGGATATATGATCTTGAAACACAAGAGTTTCTCAAGTCGAGATGTAGCTTTCTCTGAAACAAAATTTTCGGGTGTTGATACAAAAGAATATGTGTCACCGCCAGTAAATCATTATGACCCTGCGGTTGATGACTAGCTACTGCCAGCCGCTGAATTGAGGGGGAGTTCACCTCCTTCTCCATATCCAGAACCAGCGTTGATCAACCCGGTCACAAACATTTGTAATCATATTACAGAAGGGCAACAACCAGCAGAAAATATTCCTACCAATTTACCAGCTCCAGCTGAACCTATACCAACTGAGTTATCAGCTCCTCTGCACCTCTTAGTTCTCAAACTCTGGCTGCAACAGAACCTATTTGTACTGATTATACTTCTGCTGATGTACCATCATCTCCAGAACTACGAGAAATTCTTGGTTGTAGTCACCGTCATAAAAATCCATCGATTCTTCTTTAAAACTATGTCATACATTGGACCCTCATTGATAATAAACCTTCACGTGAACTCTCTTCCCCCCGATCATCGATCTTCGCAAAAGTCCTCGGGTACATCTTATTACCCTATTTCGAGCTGTGTCTGACACTTTGTTTTCTGATAGTCACAGAGCATTTATGGCATCTATTATCAATGATGATGTGCCACGCTCTTATAAAGAGGCTTCCAAACATAAAGTTTGGCGTGATGCTATTGGTAAAGAAGTTGAAGCCTTTGAAATCACCGACGCATGGGATATAACAGATCTACCTTCTGGTCAGAAGGAACTTGGAAACAAATGGTTGTTTGGAAACAACTACCACACTAATGACACATTTGAACGTCGCAGAGCGGGTCTAGTTGTTCTTGGTAATAATTAGACTGAAGGAGAAGACTTTAATGAAACATTTGCACCAGTTGCGAAATTAACAAGGTTCAATTCATTCTTAAGATAGTAGCAACCAAGAACTGGATTGTCCATCAAATGGATGTACAAAATGCTTTCCTTCATGGAGATTTAGATGAAAAAATTAAATGAAGCTTCCGCAAGGATATACATGTTCAGACCCTAATTAGGTGTGTCATCTACAGAAATCACTATATGGCCTACCCCAAGCACCACGGTGGTGGTACGTAAAACTCACTGTGGGTCTTCACAAGTTCGGCTTCTCTCATGAATATGCCGACCACTCTTTATTTTATAAATTTGTGAGTCAATCTGCATTTGTATCCTAATATACGCCGATGGCTTTGTTATCGCGTGCAATGATGCTAGATTTTATCGCGTGCAATGATGCTAGATTATCTTCGTAGTTGTTTTTGTATGAAAGAACTCGGTAAACTGAATTATTTCCTTGGAATTGAGGTGGCCAGGAACTTGACTAGATTTTATCTTTCTCAACGCAAGTATGCCCTCGATATTATCTCAGAATGTGGTCTCCTTGGTGCTAAACCACCAGCAGTACCGATCGAACTAAATCATCAGTTAGCAAAGGCCAAAGGACCACTTGCAAATCCTCAACTGTATAGGCGCCTTGTTGGACGTCTTATATACCTGACGAATACCAGACCTGACCTTGGCTATAATTTTCATATCTTAACTCAATTTATGCAGAAACCATTAATTCCGCATTGGGACGCGACATTACGAGTAGTTCGTTACTTAAAGGGAAGCCCATGACAAGGTATCTTACTCAAAGCAAATGATTCTCTAAAAATAAGTGCATTTTGTGATTATGATTGGTTGGCTTGTCCAATAACATGTCGGTCTCTGAGTGGATACATAGTTTTTCTTGGTGACTCTCTCGTTTCATGGAAAACTGATACACTAAAAATCTGATCTTGCTACTGTCAAGTTAATAGTTGTAGTTGTAGTATTTGAGATACAATTACAGAGGACCGTTTTACACTATATCTTATGAGTTTTAATTTCTTAGCTAAAAATTTCAGATTTAACAGAGAACAAGGTAAAAAATAATAGAGATCAAAGTACGGTTTGGGTTGTTTCTAATTTGAGGAAAAGCTAGTCTAGGGTGATTAAACGGGTGTTAGATATTATTAAGCCACACAATTATTGAAGTTCGAATTAAGAACAAGCCCATAACATATATCAATGGCTAGAACAGCCCACTGTCGTGGCGCTTGTTCCTTTCAGAGAACAACCTCGGAGACTAAGTTGTCGCTTGTTCCGAGTTCTGTCTATGAACAGTAACGATCAGGTCTACTCAGTTCATATTACACCGTAATATCTACTTTCGCTGATTAGGGATATAATACTTATTCTAAACAGTTCAGGCAATCTATAATATGGTTAATGAATAGATGAAACCCTAGAACTAACATAAAGTGATTATATTCATGCTAGCATTAAGTTAGGTTTAGAATAAAGGCCATCAATGAACATACAACTTATTTGTGTGTAGTTTAAATAAATCCAATACCTTAACACCATAAACTAAAAATATCGACTACTCAGCAATCATGGCAATAAACACAGTAAGAAATACTGAATAATACTCCATAAATCGAAATTAAAAACTAAAAATAGGGTTCAAGAAATCTTCTCAGAATCAAGAGAACAAGGTGAAGATTCCTCTCTCCCTTACAAAGTATTGAATCCAATAGAGTTTTTGCTGAAAAGTATGAAAGAAAATTGAGCTAAAAGACTCTGCCTCTCATAATGGTCGTGCACTTCTTTTATAAAGCTTTTGTGGCGGCTGGAAGGAGGGGGAAATAAAATTAGGGCAAATCCCAAAAGATTCTGCAGTTTCCTAAAATATCTCCCGCGGGGATCAAGGTTCTGCTTGATTTTTGAGGTTGTTCTCCGGGACAGAATTCAAATTTTCTCTTTTTCTTCATGTTTCTCTCCAAAGTTCCACAGTCTCTTTTGTACCTAAAATGTCTTGAATAGAGCTGTAAGTACCATATAATTGCATGAAAAAGATCAATAAATCACAACTAAAGTATGCTAAAAACACACTATATCAAAAACCAAGAAGCAATACACAGTCTCTTTGTCCTCAGCAGAGGCAGAATATAGGGTGATGTCAGTTACTCTTAAAGAACTCAAGTGGATGAAGGAGCTACTTCTATCACTCGGCATGTCTCACCCTACACCAATGTGCATGTATTGTGATAGTAAATCTGCTATGTACATTGCTGCTAATCATGTCTTTCATGAAAGAACAATATATATAGAACGAGATTGTTATCATGTACGCAATGCAGTTCTGTCAAAGCTTATCACAACAACATGTCACTTCCAAGAACCAGTTAGCTGACATTCTTACCAAATCACTTCCTCACCTCTCTTTGAAACCTTGTTGTTCCAAGTTGGGTTTTCGCAAGTTCACACTGCCAACTTAAAGAGGAGTAATGAGATCAATATTTTCCTATTCCGGTTATGATAATGTTGTATGCTTCCTAAATCTTTATCTAATTAGGATGATTCCCATTGTATATATAGAAACCTAATGTTGTGAGATCAATAACACAAATTATTCAGTTTATTCAATTGATTTCAGAAAACACGTTGCTATAAACATTGTTTATGAAGCCGAATCAAATAACCAGTTTCTACATATAGATATTGTATTGTTACCTACATACTTTATATGGAACATAACCCAATAGACCCACACATTAATCATATTACAACCAAAGGAAGCCCAAAATACTGAACCAACAACCAACAAAATTATGTTAACGTACCCACCGACTATCAATCTTACAAACCACAGCCGAAGACTAGACAATTAAACCTAAAATAAGATTGAGAAGCCTATCAAACACCTGCAAACATGCCTCACCAAATGCCTGACGTATATAATCAACATAACAACTCCAAGTTGACAGCATCATATTACTATCCCACACACAGTTTGCAAAAATATACAATCCCACCCTTACACAATATTACACACAAAATAGAAAATACAATAGATATGTACATTGATCCAGTTTAACAAGAATATCCACATTACAAAGCAAATAACGACATGTGTGTACCGTGGGTAACCAAAAAAAGTTTTGACGAAACAATGAAAATAGAAAATACATAAGAAAAAATATAAGCAAAATGAAAAAAAAAATTGAATTAAATTAATTATGATCAAATAGAACCGAATTTTCGGTTTTTAGTTTGGTTATTCAAGTCATATCAATCAATAATTTTTAAATTAAATTTATTAGAGCATGATTAGTCCTAAGAAATCTAATGGGTTTTTATTTTTTTATTTTTATTTTTTAAGTGAACTAATCGCGAGCCACCACGTGTCAGTGGGGTCCGTGAACAATGTAAAAAAACCATAAAAACTAATTTTTAATTTATAGTTTTTGTAACCGACTCTTACACTGTTCATGAATCACACACCTTAAAAATTCCTTCTAATGACCCCCTTTAATCATGGTCTTAGTTTATATGGAATATGAGCATCGGCAGCTTGAAATTGAGGGGGTATAAGACGATTATAATGTTTTATTATTAAAAGAAGATTATAATTATAATATTTTAAAATTTCAATTGACGCCACAAAACAAATAAGAGAAGACCTAAAGGTCGACACCACAAAACAAATAAAAAAAGACCTAAGGTCGACAGAAAAAGACTTAACGAACCCGAAAGATAAGCTAAAAGAAAATATATATGTAAACGGTCAACATTGGACTCCTTCAAAGTCAACAATTGAAGAAAATATATTCTTCATTCTCCAATAGGTTCCAACCATTACTGGTTTGCTAAGAAAATTAAAAAGAAAGATTGTCTTCCTCATCGTCATGGCCGGTGCTTCGTTTCTTGATACCGTTTTCCGAAGAAGAAAGAAGAACTCTTCTGGTTCTAGTTTCCTACGTAGTAAGCCTTCGTTTTTTTTTCTCATTTATTCTCTTCTTGCGTTAGACGTGACTCAAATATATTTGCACTTGTCTCTGCTAAACTCTCCAGCTTTCGAGTTCGACTTTGAAACCATTAGAGCTGCAACTGATAACTTCTCACATATGATTGGTCGTGGAGGGTTTGGTTCTGTTTACAAGGTTTGGTTTCTAATCATATTTTTGTAACTAAAAAAAAAACTCTATTAATGTCATAATAGATTTGTTTTTAATTAAAAAAAAATTCAGGGTAGACTTCAAAGTGGAGAAGAAATAGCAGTCAAGGGTTCATTTGGAAGTTCACCTAGAAGTGATGGAGATTTTCGTAACGAAATTGAGATTTTGTCAAAGCTTAGACACAAGAATCTGATCCACCTTCTTGGTTTCTGTTCTAAACAAGACCAACTTTTCATTGTGTATGAGTTCATGCCTAACTCAACCCTCCAAAGTTATATATCTGGTTAGAAAACATTGAAGCATCATTTTTATAGATCCAATCTTTGTCTAGTTTTAATGCTCTGATCATTACTCATTGTGGTTATGTGCTTCAGGTCCACTTAGAGACTCTCATCAGCTAAGTTGGGAGATGTGTCGAAACTCGAAACATTATCCAAGGCATAGCTCGAGGGCTACGTTACATCCATGAAGAATCCCATTTATGTGTTGTTCACCGCGACATTAAACCTTCAAACATTCTATTGGATTTAGATTTTAAGCCCAAGATCACTGGTTTTGAACTGGCAAGGATGATGCAACAAGGTGAAAGTGAAGGAGAATCAACTGGAATTGCCGGTACCATGTAAGTGAAGTTTAGGATTTACATATGTAAGTGTTAATGTTTTGAAGAGCAATTTAAGAGACTTACATATATAAGTGTTAATGTTTTGAACTACAGAGGGTATTTAGCTCCAGAGTACTTGTTAACCGGACGTGTTTCTGTCAAAGCCGATGTTTATGCCTTTGGAGTTACCATGTTGACGATCATCAGCAGAAGAAATCCTTATACTAGTGGGGACGAAGAATCACTAATCGAACATGTGAGTTTAAGTTCAAGCAAAAAAAAAAAGTCTACATGGTTGTAGTTATTATGACTGGGCAAAAATCCGTAACCTGAAATCCGAAACAAATCCTAACCGAAAAATCCGATCCATATATCCTCCGAAATGCAAAAATACGTGATCGATACTGAGAAATTTATTAGATGGGACCTAGGGTGTGATACAAATTAGAACCAAAATTCGAAATACTCGAACCGAACCCTAACAAATACTCGAACGCCCAGGTCTAGTAGTTATTCAGAGAGCCATTAATATATTAATTTAAATTTTAATAAAAAAATTGTATAATTTAGGGGCCATAAAACCTATATTTATGTGTATATTAGTTCTTCAAGAAATGGAAACTAAGATGAATGTTTTATTAGGTTTTGTCCAAAACTGCTCTGGTGTTATGTTAAGTGTTTATTTAATGGTGTATTCTATTAGGTTATTAGATGTTGGAACAGAGGAGAAGTCATCGATGTGGTCCATGAAGTGATGAGAGAACAAGAAAGAGAAGATTCGATAAGCGAGATCTTGAGATACATTCACATTGCTTTGCTATGTATCAACGTTTATGCAGGGATAAGGCCGACTATAGATGAAGTTCTCCATTGGTTTACTTGTTTCTCTACTCCTTTACCTGAACCAACAAATGGTGATCGTTTTCTTGTAGATGCAGAAACAAATCAGTCTTTTTCACCATCTCTGTCTCCCGGACATAGCTCTGTTATGTCTCCTTTGTCTTCACGTAACTGAGATTGAGCATGGTCACATAAGATTACCTCTGCTTGAGTGATTGTTTATTGGGTTGATGAGAGATGATGATAAGAATGACTATTGTTTACTCTTCTTTTTTGTTTTGTAACATTATTGGTTACTCTTCTTATATAATAAATACGCAAACTACATTTTCGATTTAAAATATTGGTTAAAATCCGCTTAAACTCCTCTATAATAGTTAACACACTCAAATCTTCTAAATCCGTTGATACATTGCACTAATAACTTCAAAAAGATCCGCAATCATATTAATCGACTTCCAAAACATCTTTAATTTGTAGGGCAATTAAAAAATAGGTTTATTTCATCAAAAGAGCATACAAAGAAAAATATGACCAGTGTTTCAATGAAAACGTAAAAGAACATTTTATATTTACTTATAAATATTTATTTAAATAAATAAATAAAGATTTTTTTATAATTTTCAAATAATATGTTTCTGAATTCAAAAAATTTCAAAACAAAATTTCAAATTTTTATTATCAAAATTAATTTTGAAATCCAATTTTTTATTGTGAATATTTATTTATTGTTTTAAACCATAAATCCATCCTTAAAACACTATTCCTCAAATCTAAACCTTAAATTTAAATTAATCTAATATGATAAGTGTCTATTTATTTTTTAAGAAAAATTAGTTATTTAACTCATGTATGTTATGTTTATGATAAAAGAAAATTAGTGTCATTCCAGAAATTTCTCTAATTTTATGTAACTTTTCTGTTTGCTTAAATATTTTATTGAAATGTTTATTAAGGTAGACGAATATCATACTCTAAAGAAACAAAAATTCGGATGATATAGTTTTGCAAACTAATTTTCTGATCTCGGCAATATAGAGTAAGTTATATACCTGTTTTAGAAAAACAAAATGTGATATAAAAGACTAAACAAAAACCGTTGTTTTAAGAAATTTAACTAGATTCTGACCCGCGCGGTTGCGCGGGATTATTTATAATTTATGGTTTTTTTATTTCAATTTTTTGATTTGATGATATTTTATAAATTTTGGTTCACTTTCAAATGGTATTTTTCGGTTTGATTCATGTTCGACTGTAGTTTTTGGTGTAAGAAATATATGATTCATCTAATTATTTATGAATTTAGGTATAGTTTGGACTTTCTTATTTTGGGTTTTAGTTTAATTCAAATAACCATGTTAAGAACCAATAAAATTTTAGGTTCAAACTGAATGCGTGGATCTGACGGGAAAATGTCGTTTGGATAGAAAGCCACTTACTAATGATAATGTAAAAGAATATTTTTTTCATCTCAAGCAAACAAAAAAAAAACTATGATCCAGCTTTCATGTTTGTCATGGCTTCTTTACAGAATGTCGTTGTGCAATCCTCTTTCTGTTGGGATTTTTCTTTATAAAAAGAAAAAAAAGCTTCAGAGAATCTAAAGTTTGACTTGAAAAATGAGAATTGTTTCTACACAAAGTTGTCTCAATAAGCAGAGATCATTCACCTATAATTCATTAGCGTTTCTACTCTTATGTTCATTACAGAATAAAAGTTAAGGTCTTTCAGGACAATAGAATGAACACTAACCTAAAAATATTCTTGTCAAATTTTTAACTAAAGTACCGTAAGTTGATATAACTCATTAGAAATAGAAAAGGACTATTACTTCCCACAGGTCAATCATGGTAGGATACGTCTAGTTACATGTTGAAGGCTCTGAACACCTTCAGACCATTTCTTCTGATGAAGTTGCAACACAATCCAAATTTCCAGAGAGAATAACTAACAACATGGATATAACCCAATCTGCAAAATGCTCAAAAAGCCTTTGGAGACTTCTCAGAAGCATCTTCGCAAACAACAACTTCCAATCCCTTGTATGTCACAGTCTCTCCATAGCTCTTCTTTTTCGTGTTAATAAGCTTTTTGGCGTTTTTAAACCATAGATGGTGATGCAGCAGCTATCAATTCTTCTTCTTCCTCACCCTCTGTTTTCCATATGAAATAGTGTGTATACTGAAAAGTTACAAAGCTAACACAAACCTTTAAATTCTGAAAACTTAAATTGAGAATCCAAACTCTATATAACATACCAATCACCAGGAGAAGGATTAACTGCTTAATCAAAGTAACCTGGACTTTTTAAGTATTTCTATCCGGTAAATGGTACTTAAAAGGGTGAAGAACATGAGCTTCTAGGAAATGAATACTAATGTTTCTGTCAGAAAAGTCCAAAGCAAGAAACTTTTCTCTAGAGAAAATAAATTAACAATGATTAGAGAAACGTAGAATATTAAGCTGAACGTACCGGAATTTGTGACAATACATAATTGCAGAATCCAAGATAATAAATTCTGAGGAAACCACGCCAGGAGCATAAGGGAGAAGAGAAAGCCATAGCAATATAGCAGTCACAAGAGATACTCTAGGATTCTCTGTAGTGGATCATCTTCAACCTTAACTATCTCAGTTTCTTGTTTCCGGCAAGACCAACATAAAAGGGATATGTTTTCCCATTTGGAAACTATCGGTTGTCATCGGTGGAATGCATTGAACGATGGTTAAGATTTGGCTGTTCCAGCGAAAATAGCGAAGTAAGTCGCTGAACATTTCTCCACCTAATCAAAATCCAAACTTTGTAAACTAATCTCGACCTCATGTTACAAAGTTGAAACCTTACTGTAGTTCATCAGAAGAAGTGAATTGTTTGAATGAGATTTCAATATTTCTCGATAATAATCACCTTCATGCTCCTACCTTCGTAACCGCCTCTTTTGCTTTCGTCTATGTTTCCCTTACCGCCGCTAAAGCCACATCTACAGCCATCGGAGAATCATTTCTCCTCTTCCATATCATCGTCCTTAGTGATTCTCGACCTGAAAACCTAGGAATTAAAATAATACATTTAGGTCAATTATTTATAAGATGGTATAGTTGTAGATTAGTTTAATTTAAGTAGATATCAGCCATCATAACATCGGCTATAATATAAGTAGAGTGTTTTTATATTTAGTCTTAACATAGGTCAAAAAAATATGCCAAGGTAATTTTTAAACATCATTTTGTTTTAATACAGTAGATTGGTGTCATACAAAAACAAATGAAAAAAAAAAACTAAACTAAAGAACCCCCAATCTAAATACTAGTCAACGTTAACAGCCAAAGTCAACTACCGAGAACAAAGGATCTCCTCCGGTAATTTTCCCATAAGGGCATCATTAACCCAAAAAACCCTTTTGGGTTTCTTATTATTTTTTTTTTTTACTTTTTTTAAAGTGAACCAATCGCGAGTCGCCACGTGTCAGTGGGACCCGTGAACAGTATAAGAAACTCATAAGAACCGGTTCTTAATCTATAGTTTTTGTAACCGATCGTTACACTGTTCATGGGTCCCACGGCTTAAGAAACCCACCTTAGGACCTCCAATAATCATGCTCTAACGTGTCTGCTGAGAAACTCCGATAAACACTGTTTTCGTCTTTATCTTCTCTATGGTTGTTACTAGGTTACTAAAAAACTCCTTTCTTTCAAATTTCATAAGCGCTAAGTGATGCAGATAAATATTTGATATATTTTTAAATATTATATTATTTATTATTTATTTTAGTATTTATTTAATAATTATTTTTTATGTTTAGAGTTTTCATGATTTTTTTATTTATAGTTTTAGACTGTAATTTTATTTAATTTATGGTTTGATTAACAAAATTAAATTTTTTATTCTTATTTTTGATAAATTTGTAGAAATTTCAAGAATTTAAAAAGATATTAATCTTAACTATTTATAGACTAAATAAAATATTTATGTCATTGTAGTTTTTGCTAAATCAAAAATAATATTCTAAATATTTATCTATATCACAAAGCTTAAAACACTATATATAAAAGTCATGAAAACTTTAAACATTAAAGATAAATGTTCAAATAAATACTAAAATAAATTATAAATAATAAGATATTTAAAAATATTTCAAATATTTATTTGCATCACTAAATCATATTTGAGATGAAAAAGAAGCACATGCATGCACACTATTTTATTCAAAAGTTATTAACATGTTAGGATAGACAAAATGTATTTGATAAAATTTTAATTTAAAAATGCTTTTTTCTTTTTAAAATTTTGAAGTACTGATTGCTCAACCGCTAAATAGTCCCCAACAATAGATAAGTCCCGGCCGAAGCCGCAACGTACAGAATGGGTTTCTAACTATTCTGCAAAGAACCAAACCGCTTGTCTCTTATTTTTGTCCCGAACTGCAGTGTAGTTATCCGATAACGAACCGAAGAGAGAACTCTTTAACGCCACGTTCCAGCTTTAAAGAGAAGACACATGACAACTCATGCAGTGAAGAAGCTGGACGTCACGTGGCACTCACAGTCACAGTCTCACCTCATCAAAGAGAATTTTTGGAAGTCTACAAATAGAAGCAACCTTCACTTCTAACCTCGTATCTAAAGATTGTATATCCCAACACGCAATAACAATAGCAACAAAAGAGAAACCTAATTTTCTGGAAGAAAAAAAAAACTAAACCGAAAGCGAAAGCAAGCTCGAGTTTTTTTCAAAGGGCTTCAAGCTTTTGATATTGTGGGTTTATTGTGTTACAAACACGCAAGAATAGCGTGAGAGTTTAATAGTTCTTTTTATTTAAGGATTGTTACTTTTTTCTTCAGTCTTGTTTTTGCAGACTATTGATACTGAAACTAAGCAGAGATGTGTAGTTTGGCGACAAATCTCTTATTCCCATCGAAGATGAAACCAGCTTTTACAGAGAAACAGAACACTAGTTCACTCTTTGTTACAAATAAAAGATCCAAGATGAAGAACAGATCTATTGTTCCTGTAAGAATCTCAAATCTTTTTACCTGGAAAGTTTTGTTTGTTTTTACAGTTAATATTTTTGTGAGTAATTTTATTTAATTGTTTTATGTTGATTCGTTCCAAAAATTCTGAAAACTTAATAAAAACAATTCGAATTATATCATCTCTTTAGGTTAAATGCTGTGTTTTTAGGTTTTATCTTAACTTTATGCTTAGGTTATATGCTCTGTTTAAGGTTTATATATTAGCTTTCTGCTTCAGGTTATCTGCTCTGTTTTTCGGGTTTATATCTTAGCTTATTATGATTTACGGCGCGAACCTTTTTGGATCTAAATTTGATTTATTAAAGATTGAATGGGTATTTCTTTTGAATGAACAAGGTTGCAAGATTATTTGGACCGGCGATTTTTGAAGCCTCCAAATTGAAAGTATCATTCTTAGGAGTTGATGAGAAGAAGCATCCATCAAAGCTCCCAAGAACTTACACTCTTACTCACAGTGACATAACCGCTAAGTTAACTTTAGCTATTTCTCAATCTATCAATAATTCTCAGGTAAATTAACAAACTCTCTAGGGTTTATGGTTCAGCCGTTTTTTGGAAACTTATGTTTTCTTGTATGTGGATTCACCAGTTGCAGGGATGGGCTAATAGATTGTTCCGGGACGAAGTAGTCGCCGAGTGGAAGAAAGTGAAGGGTAAAATGTCACTTCACGTTCATTGCCACATTAGCGGAGGCCACTTCCTGTTGGATCTCATAGCAAAGCTTCGGTACTACATATTTTGTAAAGAACTACCGGTGGTAAGTATGTAGTATGTGGCTTCTGTATAATATGATTTTTAATATGTAACAATGTTGTCTGATTATATTTAACTTATACGTTTATAGGTATTGAAAGCTTTTGTCCATGGAGATGGGAACTTGTTGAATAACTACCCTGAGCTACAAGAATCTCCTGTTTGGGTTTATTTTCACTCCAACGTCCCTGAGTACAACAAAGTCGAATGTTGGGGACCGCTTTGGGAGGCTACGCAACATGATGGAAATAGGACACGCAAAAAATGTGAAACCCTCCCGGAGCGAGCATGTCCCGACGAGTGCGAGTGTTGCTTTCCCTCGGTTAGCACGATCCCATGGTCTCATCGTCATTATCAGCATAGCAGAGCTGATGAGAATGAGAGTTTTGTGGGTGGCGAGTTGGGAATATCTATGCCTAGCTCTGAGAGATTTAAGTGATAGATCTCGTGAATGTGTTTTTCTTTTTCTTTGGTGGTTAGGAAAGTTGGAAGGAAGATGGAAGTTATTTGTTTGGTGTTAGCAATAAAGTAAATGAATAAAAATTGTCAAAAGTGTCAGTATTATGTATTTACAAAGTAAATATAGTCATATGTTAGTGAATTCTTTTGGTTGGCAACAACAAGAGACGAACACATGCAATATTTGGCATCAAGTCTTTATAGGAAACTTTCCTTCACAATTATGAGAGAGGGGGAGGAACAATGGAGCTCGAACCCAGCTTCCAGAACACTAATTCTCGTTGTTAATTATCAGTACTGGAGACCCATTTTGCAGAAAAAAAGGACAAGGCGTCCTGTTTTATCTTAACTGAAAGCATATTGTTGAGATCTGTTGCCTGACTCGAGAGTAGACGATGTTAGATCCGAAAGTGGATTTTCATCAATAATTGGTGATTGTATTGTATTAGGAGAATTTCAGGCAATATGTAAATATAGACTTGAGTATCAAGTACAATTTATATATATGATTGTAGGGTGACTTAGAACATATATGAGAAACAGAGCATTCTTCTATTTTGTTATGGTATCAGACCCTCTCTTATAATTCTAGGATCTCTTTTTGTTTGTTGTGCCTTTGATATCTATAAATAATGGCTCTTGCGTTGAAAGAAAACGATGTCATCCCTACTGGAGTTGTCGAAGAATGCGCTTTGTACTATCTCCGTCCCTCGGATAGTACTGGACAAGTGCAGACACCCATTCTCTTGAATGGAGCAAACTGATGTTGAACTTGCTCAAGACCAAGCCAATGCTTGGATTTGTTCACAGAACCCTTAAGTGCCTGACTAATAACCTTGAAGATGAATAAAAATGGGATATGATTAGTTCCATGGTTATAGGCTGGATCTACAGTAGTGTCGAGCCTAACCTAAGACCCTCCATTTCTCTTGTGGACAGCGCAAAGGTGATCTGGGGTGGGGAAGCCTTCAGCGACGTTTCTCTGTGAGTGACGACACACAAATTCATCAGTTGCATGCCGATATCAGCTCGTGCAAGCCGAATGGAGAGCCCGTTGAAGTATACTTTGGAAAGATGAAGGTGATGTGGGACGACTTGGCAGATTTTGAAAAGGGTTTTTCATGTTGATCTGGAGATCCAGAGTGCACATCAATGGTGAAATATGCAAAGAAAGAAGAGAAGCTAAGAGTGTATCAATTCCTCATGGGACTCGACAACTCCCAATTTGGTACAATACATTCAAATTTGCTAAGCCGGCAAAATGATCTTAATTTAGAACCAGTTTACTCACAACTCACAAGTTATTCAGGAGGAACGACATCTGAACGTGATGAAAAGCGATGATAGGGGTCCTGTTGTAGGACTTTCAACTCTAGCACATAACATATTTGTGCAACCAGTATTGAGCAATGCACAAGCAGCTGACGTACGATGCATGAAGAACAACTCACTGTGTTTCAATGTGGAAAATCAGGTCATGACTTGAATAACTGTGTTTATCGGAGGTTAGACTAAATAAAAACTTAGAGCAATAAATCCAAACACACATAGCAACGGGTGTAGACGATTTTAGTTTGCTGACGTGGCAAGAGGAGATTCTGAGGGAGATTAGGGTTTTGAAGATTTTGCCACATGCAAAGGGTTTAAGGCCGATGTCGGCGCCGGAAAAGGATAATCATCCGCTACCTGCAGTGGCGGAAAGGACGACGGTGGTTGGGAAGGACGTAAAGAAGGCATCTTGGATCCAAGTTGCTCGGTACGGTGCTTCTCTAACAGAGCATGTTTTGGCTGTAGGAAAAGTGGATGGGAAAGAGATAGTGGAAGTCCCTGATGAAGTGATTCAATATTCAGTCCCCATATGGGATGATTTGCTTGAAGGAAAGTTCTTGTCCACAGCTCCGCATATCGCAAAGATCCATGCGATAATAAACAAGATCTGGCCGTTAGGAGATGCATCAATCCGTATTGATGTTTTTGAAGTGGATGCGTTTACTGTCAAGTTTCGTATTAAGGACAAAAACACAAGGAATCGGATTGTGAAAAGAGGAATGTGGAATATTGCAAATATTCCAATGGTAGTCACAAAATGGTCTCCAGAAGTGGAGGAGGAAGAGGAACATGAAATCAAAGTCATACCGATGTGGATCACTATGAAGAATGTTCACAAAAAAATATTTTCATGGGAAGAATTAGGTTTTATAGCCAGTGCAGTGGGAAAGCCAAAACACCTTCACCCAGAAACAATACTATGCAAAAGTTTTGTGGAAGAAAAAGTCTTTGTGGAGGCTGACATGACAAAGGAGTTGCCAAAGACACACCATTTCAAATCGAAACTGGGAGTAGATGCGGAGGTTCAGTTTGAGTACCCATGGTTACCTCATAAATGCAGTCTCTGCTCTAGTTGGGGCCATCTTGCAGTGGCATGTGGAAATAAGAAAACACAGATCAGAATATTGCAGAAGGCAAAGGAAGTGGAAGAGTTACGAACACAATACATTAGATCGTATCTGGTTGGTGTGGGGACCTGATGTACATGTTACTCCATTTTTCTCAAGTGATCAAATGATTACAGTTTCGGTGCTTCTAGAAACAGGAGGAGATGAATTATTTTTCTCACTTGTTTACGCATCAAATACGGCTTCAGCACGTTCAAGTCTATGGAGAAACTTGAAATCTCATCAGGACTCGCTGATAATCAGAAGCAGAGCTTGGCTAGTAGCAGGGGTTTATAATGACACTCTTGATATGGAAGATCACTCATCCTATCATATATGGCCATTGATTACTCATGCATAAGAGAGTTGCAAGAGGTCACTCAGTACTGCTCTTTCTTGGACCTAGCATGGCATGGTCCTCGTTTCACTTGGTGTAATAAACTGGAGGAAGGTCAAATCTCGAAGAAACTTGACCGAGTTCTATTTAAACACTGGATTAGCATGTTTCCACGGTAGCATAATGTTATTGAAGGAAGAGGATGCTCAGATCATTTACGATGTCGGATTCAGCTTAAAGCAGATATTGGTCGGCCAAAGCGCCCCTTTAAACTTGTAAACGCAATAGCAAAGTTATCGAGGTTTCAGCCAGTTGTGGAGGACTATTGGCAGAGTCCAGAACTGATCTACCTGTCCACCTCCTCCATATTCCGTTTCTCGAAGAAACTTAAAGGTTAAAGCCTATTCTTGGGAAGTTTGCAAACGAGGGGTTGGGTAATTTAACAAAGAAGACAGAAGAGGCTTTTGCAACGTTTTGCGATAAGCAAATTACGAATTTGACAAACGAGTCTCCACAGAAAATGGCTGATGATAATATAGTATATAAGCGATGGGACCATGTCTCAGACCTGGAGGAGAGTTTCTTAAAACATAAATCAAAAATGCATTGGCTTCATATAGGATACACGAACAACAAATCATTCCACCGAGCCGCAACAGCTCGAGAAATTAAAAACTCCATCAAAGAGGTTGAAACAGAGGGTGGTAATGTTTTGTCGTCCACTGAAAAGATCAAAACAGAGGCTGAACGTTTCTTTCAGAAATTTTCGCATCATGAACCATTGGATTACACAGGAATGACAGTGAATGCTTCAAAAGAGTTATTGCCTTGTCGCTGTACTGAGACAGACACAACGAAACTCATCAAGGAAGTGTCGGCAGAGGAGATAACAAAGGTTCTACTTGCAATGCCATGTGATAAATCTCCAGGTCCAGATGGGTATACAGTGGAATTTTTCAAAGCATCATGGCCTATCGTTGGCGAAGAATTCACCTTTGCAGTCCAGTCGTTCATAAAGGGTTCCTCCCAAAAGGTATTAACACTATGATTCTGGTTTTAATCCCAAAAACTCTAGAGGCGCGTCGTATAAAATACTACCAACCAATTTCTTGTTGTAATGTGTTCTATAAAGTCATTTCAAAAATTATTGCAAATCGGCTGAAAAGAACCTTACCGGAGTTCATTAGCTTGAATCAATCTGCATTTTTCAAGGGTCGATTACTCCTAGAAAACCTTCTGCTTGCAACAGAGCTTGTCACAAAGACTCAATATCACAATGCTGTGCTATTAAGATAGATATATAAAAAGCCTTCGATACAATGCAGTGTCAGTTTCTATTAAATACTTTGGAGGTGATGAACTTCCCTCAGAAGTTTATCCACTGGATATCTCTCTGCGTTATCACAACGTCTTTCTCGGTTCAGGTGAATGGGGAGTTAGTGGGATATTTTCAGATTAAAAGGGAGCTCAGGCTGGGGTGTGCTTTGTCACCCTATCTCTTTGCCATCTAGCCATCTGGATGAATGTCCTATCAAAACTCTTGGATAAAGCAGCCTCTGAAGCCAAGATTGTATATCACCCCAAATGTAAAAATCTCGGGCTCACACATCTGAGCTTTGCCGACGATATACTGGTTTTCACTGACGGGAAAGTTCGATCCATAGACAGCATTGTTAAGTATTTGATCGATTTACAGAGATCTCGGGTCTGAAAATCAGTATGGATAAATCGACGATCTACTATGCTGGTCAACATGACATAAATGTACAAATGTTTCAAGATCAATATTAGTTTGCTTCTCGGCAGTTACCTGTTCGATACCTTGGTCTCCCATTACTGACCAAGCGCATGGGAAGACAACATTATAAGCCTCTTATAGAGCAAATCAGAAGACGTATCAGTCATTGGACAAACCAGTTCTTATCAATGGTTGGACGACTCCAATTAATTTCTTCAGTTCTTATAAGCATTGCAAATTTTTGGATGTCTTCTTTCATTATTCCAGGAGAATGTATCAAAGAAATAAAAAGCATTTGCTCTGCATTCCTATGGTCGGGTCCTGCATTGAACTTGAAAAAGGCAAAAAAATCTTGGAATATAGTGTGTCTACCTAAGAGAGAAGGAGGACTGGGGCTTAGGCCATTGAAAGAAGCAAATATGCTGAGCAGTCTAAAACTCATGTGGCGTATGACATCACAACAAAATTCTCTATGGGTCAAGTGGGTTTATACGTATCTGATCCGCCATGGTAATTTCTGGTCTATCAAAGAGCACATCTTTAGGCTCCTGGATATGGCGGAAATTGTTAAAGTGCAGAAACAAAGCCAAGGTCTTCCACATAATGGAGGTTAAGAGTGGACGATCAACATCTTTTTGGCACGATAATTGGTCAAATATGGGACGTCTCTTTGATGTAGCAGGGCCACAAGGTTGTATTGATATGGGTATCTGAGTTTTGGCATTAGTGGCATCGGTTTTTAACAAACGTAAAAGGTCTCACCGAATTGATGTGTTCAATCAAATTGAGGCAGTCTTGGAGAAGCAGCGTTTAAAGGTTGTTGATGCAGAGGACATCCCTTTGTCGCTACAAAAAGAGAGGATGTATAAAAATTTATTTAGCACAAAGAGAACATGGGAACTCATTCGCCAAGCTGCTCATACGGTTCAATGGCACAAAGGGGTTTGGTTTCAACATGCAACGCCAAAGTATGCTTTCTGCACATGGCTGGCTTTGCATAACAGGTTTTCAACGGGTGATCGTATGATCGCGTGGAATTCAAGCATCGACCCAACTTGTATAGTCTGTCAACATGGTATTGAAACCTGCAATCATCTATTCTTCAAGTGTGCATACACAGCGGCAGCATGGACTAAGTTAACAAGAGGGATTTTAGGAGCGCACTTCAGTACGAATTGGGATAGCATCCTCCTTCTGCTTGTAAGCAAGAAACTGGACTCTAGGATCCTATTTCTGGTTCGAGTTGTCTTTCAAACCTCTCTACACTCATTCTGGCGTGAAAGGAATGAGAGACGTCATGGCTCCACCCCTACACCTCCTGAAGCTCTGGTCAAATTCATTGATCGTCAAGTCAAAAACAAGTGTCTATCTATCCCCATCACCGGAAATCAAAGATTCGGAGCCATCATGCAGCTCTGGTTTTCTTTAAAAGCATAAACTCTCAAGGCTTTGGATTGCTCTGTTTTTTAGCTAGGTTTCTTTTTAAAACTTCAAACACAAACATTACACATATGTTGTACAAAAGTCTCTTTCTTTGAATAAATTTAACATGATTTTCAAAAAAAAATTGTTTTCAGATCATTGGTTTTCCAGAATGGTGGGAGAAAACCAAACCTTCCAGTGGTGGAAGAGGGTCAGACAAGGGTGGTAGAGGCAGAGGAGCTGATAACCAAGGAAGGGGTCGTGTGGTTGTGGCTCTGGTTACCGATCATACAACACACAAATTGAGTCACAAAGCTATGCACCAGATGTTTCTTCGCAAGGGATACCAAAATTTTAATCCCGACCAGTGGGCAACTCTGACTCAGTTCATGAACAATCAGAAACAGCACCAAAGCTCCAATGAAAAGCTTTGTAAGAAAGAAAAAGTACTCTTGCTTGGCAAAGACATATGGTATGATATTCTTATTGACTATGGTGCCTCTCACCAAATGACTGGTGATGATCGTTTACTCACCGACATTGTTTGCACCATGTCCAATTTCATTACCAAATGGAGCGGTTGCATGGACCACAAAACGTGGAAGATTGAATCTCGTTGGACACCTTATATTGGAACTCGTCTTCTTTGCTCCAAATCTCAGTATCACTCTTATCTCTGAATAGTTTCTATGTGATATTGATTGTTTGGTTTTGTTTACGAAAAAGTTTTGTGTGATACATGAATTCACTTTGATTGGAGTGGGTGAGAAACATAATGATATTTTTCATTACAGAGGAGCAGTGTCTGTGCAAGCTGGTCACATGAGAAAGTTAAACACTCGAGATTTATGGCATTTTCATATGGGTCATCCTCATCTAAAATTCTTTCAGTTTTAGTGCCAGTTGGTGGTTTTTCTAGTAGTGTAGGGGCTTTTGAAAAAAAAATTGTGATATTTGTCTACGAGCTAAACAAACTCGAGACACATTCTCGGTCAGTTCTAATAAAATGGAAGAATGTTTTGCATTGATTCACTGTGATCTATGGGGATCTTATCAGGAACTAGTCACTAATGGTGCAAGATATTTTTTAACAATCGTTGATAATTTTTCAAGAGCCGTTTGGACAATTTTGTTACTGGAAAAGAAAGAAGCACCAGAAGATTTGAAAGTCTTTTGTGCTTATGCTGAAAGACAATTTAACAAGCAAGTCAAAACTGTTAGAAGTAATAATTGTTAGGAAATACGGGTCAAATTTTGCGGGAAATCAGAATTTTCGGGAGCGGGAAGAGACACACAAAATTGTTAACGGAGTTCGGCCAATTGTGCCTACGTCTCCGGGACCTGCTACCGATCCTTTTTATTATTAACCCGGGAGAATTTACAAAGCTTTCAAGACTCTCAACACACCCCGATCCCAAATACACTCAAGAAATTAATAATAATTTCTTAAAGAAAAAAAAAAAAGAAAAAAAAACTTTTTTTTTTTTTTTCTCTCTCTTTCTTCTTCCCCTCTTCTCACGTTCTCTCTTCCTCACTTCTTCTTCCCTCTCTGATTTCTTTCTTGTTTGGGATAGATTTGCTTCATCACCTTATGCAGGTATTTATAGGAAGAGAAGAGGGGTGTGAAAGCCTCAATCTTTGACAAAATTGGAGTTCTTCTTTGTCATCACCAACCTGCCGTCCACCGGCCATCATCACCGGCCACACAAAAAAACGTGCTCTAACAATCTCCCACTTGAAGACTTATTTCAATATGTCTTCACACCTCGATCAATGTAGCAGGTCTTCCCAGCTTGTTACTCCAACAAGCCAACTGAGGTTGCACACAACCTCAGCTTCTCGCACGACACGACCTTTGTTAGCATGTCTGCCGGATTCTTACTTCCTGGGATCTTCTCAAGCACCAACATTTCATCTTCCAATGCTTGTCTGATGAAATGATATCGACGATGTATGTGCTTCGTCCGAGCATGGTAAACTGGATTCTTTGCCAAGTCGATGGCGCTTTTACTATCGCAGTACAATACACTTTTCCCTTGGTCATGGCCTAACTCCTCTAGAAAAGATTGTAGCCATATCATCTCTTTTGTTGCCTCCGTCACCGCAACATACTCAGCTTCACAGCTTGATAGAGATACAATTTTCTGCAACTTTGAAACCCAACAAATTGCAGTACCGCCAAAAGTGTATACATATCCAGTTGTGCTCTTTGTGCTGTCAATGTCGCCTCCGTTGTCAGCATCAACATATCCTTGCAATCCCGTTTCAGACTTTGTGAAACATAGCGACAAACTTGGATTCCCTTTCAGATATCTGAAAATCCACTTAACAGCTTCCCAGTGTTCCTTTCCTGGATTGCTCATAAACCTGCTAACGACTCCCACTGCATGTGCAATGTCTGGCCTTGTACATATCATCGCGTACATCAGGCTCCCTATAGCAGAAGCATATGGAACTTTATCCATATATGCCATCTCGTCTTCCGTCTTTGGAGACTGTTCTCTGGATAACCGAAAATGATTCGCCAGAGGAGTACTGACTGGCTTCGCGTCATCCATATCAAACCTCTTGAGGACTTTCTTCACATACTCCTCTTGTGATAGCTTAAGACCTTCCTTGCTTCTACTGATTCTCATCCCTAGAATCTGTCTTGCTTCTCCGAGGTCTTTCATCGCAAACTCTTCCGAGAGTTTCGCCTTCAAGCTATTAATCTCATGCAAGTCTGCTCCCACGATTAGCATGTCATCCACGTACAGGAGCAATATCACGTAGGACTCTTCAAACCTCTTGAAGTAACAACAGTGGTCAGCTTCACACCTCAAGAAACCGACACCTTTTATAAAGCTGTCAAACCTTTATACCACTGTCTTGGAGCTTGTTTCAAACCGTACAAACTCCTCTTAAGCTTGCAAACAAGGCTTTCCTTTCCTTTGACCTCAAAGCCTTCGGGTTGCTTCATATAAATTTCTTCATCCAAATCACCATGAAGAAATGCCGTCTTCACATCCATTTGCTGAAGATGCAAATCCTCTTTTGCTACCAGTCCAAGAACCGTTCTAATAGTCACCAACTTGACTACTGGAGAAAAGATTTCAGTGTAGTCAACGCCTTCTTTTGTTGAAATCCTTTCACAACAAGCCTCGCCTTATAGCGCGTACTCCCATCAGGTTCTTCTTTTATTCGGTAGACCCACTTGTTATGCAATGCCTTTTTCTCCTTAGGCAAATCTGCTAACTCCCACGTGTGATTTGATAACAGCGAATCCATCTCGTCGTTCATTGCAAGCTCCCACTTGATCGACTCATCAACTTGCATAGCCTCCTCATAACATTCAGGCTCGCCTCTATCTGTGAGCAGAATATAGTTGAGCGATTGAGAAAATCTTACAGGCTTTCTGATGATTCTACTTGACCGTCGTAACTCCGTGACTGGTGTATGTGGGACCACTTCGGAATCATCATCCTCATCAGCCTCACCACTCTCTTCTTGAGAGATTTCTTCTTCTGTTGTTGTTGTATCCCGTGGCAACTCCGGTGTCACGATATCTCCTAGGTCAACAACTTCTGGCTCTTTCCTCTCTGAGCCTTCTTTTAGCTTATCCTTGTACAACGCTTCTTCGTTGAACACAACATTCTTGCTGCGGATGATCTTTTGATTTTCATCATCCCAAAACCGGTAACCAAACTCCTCGTTACCATAACCGATGAAGTAACACTTCTTCGACTTTGAGTCAAGTTTACTTCTTGCAGCATCGTCAACGTGAACATAAGCTAAGCATCCAAATACCTTTAGATAAGAAAGGTTTACTTCTTTCCGCTCCAAACTTCTTCAGGGATCTTGAATCCCAACGGCACCGACGGTCCTCTATTTATTAAGAAAGCTGCGGTACTGATTGCATCTGCCCAAAACGTCTTTGGCAATCCACAGTACAATCTCATGCTCCTTGCACGCTCATTCAAGGTCCGGTTCATCCTTTCTGCTATTCCATTCTGTTGAGGCGTTCCTGGAATAGTCTTCTCCATCTTGATTCCATTATCAGCGCAATATCTCTTGAACTCCTCGCTGATATACTCTCCACCATTATCAGACCTTAAACACTTCAACTTGAGATTCGTCTCAATCTCAACCATGGCTTTCCATCTCTTGAAAACCGAGAACACTTCATACTTGTTCTTCATGAAGTAGACCCACACCTTCCTTGTGGAGTCATCAATAAAGGTCACATAGTAGTACGAACCTCCCAGCGATGCAATAGGAGCGGGTCCCCACACGTCAGTGTGCACCAGCTCTAACTTCTCAGATTTTGGCTCTCTTCCTCCTTTAGAGAAACTAACTCGTTTATGTTTCCCAAGGATGCAGCTTTCACACATCTGATGATCCACCGTCTTCAGATCCGGAAGAGCGCCATTTTCCACCATGAGTTTCATCCCTTTCTCACTCATGTGCCCCAACCTACAATGCCACAACTTCGTTTGTTTGGCATTCTCGACAACAGCAACAGTGTCTTGATAACTCGTCGTCATATAGAGAGTGCCTCTTTTATGACCCTCTTGCAACCACCATTGAACCTTTCCTGACTCTCCAGGCTCCACCACCAAAATTGACATCGTGCCCCGTATCATCAAGTTGACCTACTGAGATCAGATTTCGCATCAACTTTGGCACATGTCTAACCTTCGTAATCTTCCACACACGTCCATCTGACATCTTCAAGTTGATATCTCCAATACCAACTATGTCCAAAGGTAATCCATCAGCAAGATATACCTTTCCGTAATTTCCCGCAACATAATTTTCCATAATGTTATGGTGCGGCGTCGTGTGGAATGACGCTCCTGAGTCAAGAACCCATGAATCAATAGGGCTATCAACGTAGGAGATTGACGCCTTGGTGGTATTTGCAGTTGCATCACGAGCTTCACTTTTCTTCGGGGAATCAACAGACACTACCAATGCATCAGCAATTTCACGTGTCACTGCATTGACTCCGCCTCCCTTGTTGTCTTCCTTCTTAGGTGGTGCCCGACAATTCTTCTTAATGTGGCCTGTCTTTCCACAATTCCAGCACTCCAGAGGCTGTCTGAATTTGGACTGACCCCATCCATTCCTTGACTTCGATCTGCCTTTACTCCGGTTACTTCTGTCTAGGTTTCGTCCTCTGTTTTCTACGTTGAAAGCAGAGCTCGTGGATGTCTCCCCAGAGTCTATCCTTCGAACTTCCTCAGCAAGGATACGATCTCTAACATCATTAAATTTAAGTTTCTGAGTACCGACAGAATTACTAACCGCTGCCCTCATCGGCTCCCAACTATTTGGCAGAGATGCCAACAGGATCAATGCGCGCACTTCATCATCAAACTCGATTTCAACGGATGACAGTTGGTTGACAATAGTGTTGAACTCGTTCACATGTGCGGCAACCAGGCCACCTTCTTCCATCTTCAAATGAAAGAGCTTCTTCATGAGAAACACCTTATTATTCGCCGAAGGTTTCTCATACATATCTGAGAGAACTTTCATGAGCCCTTCCGTGGTCTTCTCCTTCGCAACGTTGTGAGCAACGTTCTTCGACAGTGTTAACCGTATAACACCCAGAACTTGTCTGTCAAGGAGCTCCCACTCAGCCTGATCCATCTTCTCAGGCTTCTTGCTCAGCGGTTGATGGAGCTTCTTTCCGTACAGATAATCTTCAATCTGCATTCTCCAAAATGCATAGTCTGTACCGTCAAATTTCCCGATACCGTGTGCCGAACCGTCTTCGCCTCCCATCGTTTCTGAAACCACCGTGTTTAAAACACCTCCGTCGACGAACCGATGTTATCGACAAAATTCACTATTCACGAAATCACTATTCACGTGAATAGTAACCCGACAAATTTTTGACCGATCCCCGTAACTCAAGCTCTGATACCAGTTGTTAGGAAATACGGGTCAAATTTTGCGGGAAATCAGAATTTTCGGGAGCGGGAAGAGACACACAAAATTGTTAACGGAGTTCGGCCAATTGTGCCTACGTCTCCGGGACCTGCTACCGATCCTTTTTATTATTAACCCGGGAGAATTTACAAAGCTTTCAAGACTCTCAACACACCCCGATCCCAAATACACTCAAGAAATTAATAATAATTTCTTAAAAAAAAAAAAAAAGAAAAAAAACTTTTTTTTTTTTTTTTTCTCTCTCTTTCTTCTTCCCCTCTTCTCACGTTCTCTCTTCCTCACTTCTTCTTCCCTCTCTGATTTCTTTCTTGTTTGGGATAGATTTGCTTCATCACCTTATGCAGGTATTTATAGGAAGAGAAGAGGGGTGTGAAAGCCTCAATCTTTGACAAAATTGGAGTTCTTCTTTGTCATCACCAACCTGCCGTCCACCGGCCATCATCACCGGCCACACAAAAAAAACGTGCTCTAACAATAATGGCTCAGAGTTTACGTGTCTACGAAAATTCTTTGCAGAAAAGGGCATCTCACACCAAACTTCATGTGTAGAGACGCCTCAACAGAACGGTTGGGTCGAACGAAAACATCGTCATATTTTGAATGTTGCTCGTGCCTTGTTGTTTCAAGCTAATATTCCGGAGCGTTTATGGGGTAAAGTTTTCTGGCTGCCACTTACTTGATCAATCGCACTCCAACAGTAATGTTGCATAACAAAACACCTTACAATATTTTACACGGAGCGCCTCCATCATATGACAATCACCGAGTCTTCGGGACTCTCTGCTATGTTAGTCGACTGTCACGTGGAAAGGATAATTTGATCATAGGAGTACTCAATGTGTATTCTTGGGATATCCAATGGGGAAGAAAGGATGGCTGGTATGCGATCTTGACACAGAGAACATATTCGTATCAAGAGATGTTGTCTTTCATGAAGATGTTTACCCATTCTTGACCACTGATAAACAAAAGCATGACACTGATCTTCCTAGAATAAACAATCCTCATTCTGCAATCTTTGATGATGTATTTCACATGGATGTTTCTTTGGGTGTTGAAGTGATGGAAACAGGGGGGACAAAACCCATGTTACGGAAACACAAAACGAGCCAGCAGAACATGCGCAAGTTGCAGAACCTGCACAAGTTATAGAGGAACAGGAAAATACAGAGGATCATCATATGTCGCATATGCCTCAACAAGAAGCTGAAAATTCTGATTTGCTTGGGAGAGGTAAGAGAAACAAACAACAATCAGTTCTACTTCGTCCGCATGTTACTTACACGACTCAACTAAATGAAAAAACCCCTCATGAGCCTCCTCTCTCCACATCTCAGTCTTCATGTAAGTGTTCTTATCCCATAACTGATTACGTTTCATGGAATTGTCTCTCATCTTGTCTTCAGGCAGCTATGGTAGAATCTCATGAAGAGCCTGCTTCTTACAAAGAAGCATTCAAAGATAAGAGATGGCGGTTTTCAACAAGTTGTGAGGTAGATGCACTTTAGCGAAATGAAACATGGACAATCATTACACTACCTCCGGGAAAAAATGATTGGATGTAAGTGGGTGTTTAAAATAAAGTTCAATGATGATGAAACGGTCGAACGGTACAAATCCAGGTTGGTTGCACTTGGGACTCGTCAAGAAGAAGGTGTCGATTATAATGAAACATTTGCGCCAGTTGTGAAGATGAACACAATGCGTATTTTACTTGGATTTTCGGCAGTAAAGGGATGGGAGCTTCACCAGATGGATGTGCATAATGCAATCCTCCATGGAGAATTGGATGAAGAAGTATATATGTCACTTCCACCTGGCTTTGCAGCATCAGCTCCAAATCAAGTTTGTAAGTTCAAGAAAGCTCTTTTGGTCTGAAGCAAGCTCCAAGATGTTGGTTTGCTCGACTTTCCAAGGCATTTTTGGAGTTTGGTTTTAAGCAAAACCGATATGATTACTTGTTGTTTACACTAAATCGTGGCGGATCAAAAATGTTTGTCCCTATTTACATGGACGATTTAATCATTGGTGGCGATAACTCAAGGTTGGTTGCATTTTTTAAGTCATATCTAAGTCGACATTTTCACATGAAGGATATTGGGCTTGCCAAGTATCTCTTGGGTCTTGAACTTGCTCGCGGGAAATAAGGTATTTATCTATTGCAACGTAAATATGCGTTAGATATTGTCTCTTAAAGTGGTCTGCTTGGATCTAAACCAGTAGATACTCCTATGGAAAATATCACAATTTGGTTTGTGATGATGGTGCTTTCTATACAAATCCATCAAGATATAGACACTTGGTTGGGCGATTGGTTTATCTAGTCGTTACGGGCCTGAATTGAGTTATGTTGTTCATATTTTAGCTCAGTTTATATAGAAACCTCGACATAAGCATTGGGAGGCTGCTATTCAAGTAGTTCGATATTTAAAGGGAGCACCAGGACGAGGAGTACTTCTCAGTTTGAAGAATAGGCCTACGTTGTCAGCTTATTGTGACTCTGGAGATCTCTCACAAGTTACATAATCATGCTTGGTGATTCCATCGTTTCTTGGAAGACAAAGAAACAACATAGTCTCATGTTCATCAGCGGAGGCTGAGTATCGGGCAATGGCAGTGACTTACAGTGAGCTCAAATGGACGATATATCTACTGGAATCTTAGGGAATTCGACGTATTGATCATGTCCCTTTCCATTGTGATAACAAGGCTGCATTACATATTGCAGCGAATTCGCTTTTTCATGAGCGAACAAAACATATTGAAGTTGATTGTCAGTTTGTTCGGGATGCAGTTCAAGATGGGATTATTGCTACTCAACACATTGGCACGATCGAGCAACTCACAGACATCTTAACCAAGGCTCTTAGACGACAACAACTACAATATTTACTTGACAAGGTGGGTGTTCGAGATCTACACGCTCCATCTTGAAGGGGAATATTAGGAGAATCATATTTTAGGAAATATGTAAATATATACTTGGGTATCAAGTACAATATATTTAGAGAATATGTACTTCCTTGTTTCTAGATCCTAGGATACGATGATTGTATATATATGATTGTAGGGTGACTTGAACATATATGAAAAACAGAGCATTCTTCTATCTTGTTATATTGTACTGAATCAAGTCTCACCAAGTCCAGAAAGGAACTTATGGTTGCATCTTTTCTTTCTTTTTCAAACAGAGAATTTGAATGTTTGTATTTGGAGAGACGAATACTAAGAGTTTTGTTTACATTTTGTAATCCCATCTTTTCGGAGACACTTTTGTACAATGTTCTTCACATAGAAACGATGTCTAAGAAATTCCAAGAGTTTAGCAGCAGAAGCGACATGATAACAGTTGAATGAACCTGCGATCCAACCAACGATTATAAAGTTGGTGTCAATCGGACATCAAATTTACACGCACCCGCACCTCATCTGGTCAAGAACAACTCTAGCAACACAAAGAAAACCTCCATCGTTCAGTAATGTTGAACTTAAGCTTTTTGGCTTGACTTTTTTGAAATCTTGTGAACTCGCACACTCTTTTGCTCTCGCTTTTTTCATTTTTTTGGGAAAAACGCATTTTAAACTTTGAAAGTTACACTTACACATTTTTTAAACATTGAACTTTTTCACTAAGACTTTTAGCCTTCAACATAGCAACTTTAATTAACATATCAAACTTTGAACTTTATTTCCCGTCAAAAAAATTGATGACAGAGAAATACAAGGTGTCAGTGAGTGATGATTTGACGAAATGACTAGATTAATAGCGATATGCAATTTTTTTAAAAATATTTATAATTTATTTTATTTAGAATACAAAATAAAATAAAAAACTTAAAATTTACAAAATTGTATTTATAAACTTAAAATTTTTAAAAGTTTGTAATAACTACCAAATTAACAGAAAAAAATAACTAAAAATTGAAAAATTTAATCTTTTGAAAACTATAAGATGTCATGCTAGAAAATTTTAAAAACATTATATATATAGATATAATTAACATTCAAATTAGAGAAGTGAAATCAACATAATAATGTATATTTGTTGTAGGTGAACAGTTTATATAGTTTATTAGTCTTGTAGGTGAAGAACTAGCACATAATTCTAGTTTTCTAATTTATCTCTTGTTCTTGAGAAAAAAATGTTATATTGTAATAATTCATATATAACTTGATTTCTAATATTGTAAACACAAATTATTATGGGAAATTGTTAAAAATACCACTTTTTAAGTATTATTTTTCATGTTTACCTTAATCATTTTTACCTTTATTTTTTTTAAAAGAAAAAACACACTTTTAACCTTTAGATTAATTAATCTAAAACTTAGGGTTTGAAGTTGAGGGGTAGGGTGAAATTTAGGAATGTAAAATTTAGGATTCTAATTAATTTTTAAAAAAAAAATTGCCTCTTAAAAATGGTACTTATGAAAATGTCTATTTAATAAAGTTAAAATAAAAAGTGGTACCAATAATGTGGTAAATATTAAAATTTCCCAATTATTATAGTATAACTTTTTCTCGAGGACTAAAGATCAAGCCAGAGAATTAGAATCAACAAAAATAAAGTATGCCCGTTGTAGTTTAGCAGTTCGTGCAAATTCATCACCTACAAGATTGATAAAATATATGAACTGCTCGCTTACAAAAGATTTTTTTTTTTTTGTTAATTTTGTACCTTTTCAAAAGATTAAAATTTTCAATTTAGTTAAATTTTTGTTAATTTTTTAGTTTTAACAAACTTAAATTTTTATCTTTATAAATATACTTTTTGTAAGTTTTTAGTTTCCTTAATTTTTATTTTGAATAAATTTTTTAAAGTTTAAAATTTATAAATTAAACGTCATCGCTATTTATCTTATGATCAAAACATCGCTTATTGACACTTCATATTCGAAAGAAAGATCAAGGTTCGATATGTTAAAAATTTTGAAAGTTACAAATATTAGTGAAAAGTTCAAATTTTAAAGTGCATGTAAGTTTCCGTTTGAAGGTTTAAAATGCAATTTTTCTTTTTAATTGTACAAGAGTTTTCTTTAATAAACCACTTTTTCATTCATTTTGATTTCCTTCTTATATGATCATATTTATCTTTATAGACTTCTTTCTCACCCTAATCATGATTTTTATTCACTTACACCTAATCCATAGCTCTAGTCTTTATATCATTCCTGACATTCCAAAACTTAACTATTCTAACAACTCTCTAGTCATATGTAAATTTAGTTAGCTTACTAACCTGTTTGTTGACTTTAGTTACTGATTACATAACTAACTTCTTTGTTGATCTTCTTCTTCTTAAGCATGATGCATGGCGTACCATCGAACATGGATCTTATAGAACGGTTCGGAGTGGCATAATTAGATGTATATTCTTATAAGATGGTAGAATAGTTAACTATAGAATCTATAACAATAAAATTCCATTGCCTCTCTTCACAGGTTGCCACGTCAGCAAGGAAGAGTGGGGCGTTTTTTGACGCTGGCATACCAAAACACAGTGTTTTATACATTGAAATCGTGTGGACTTCTGTGGGCATGAGTGGACGTTTTAATCATTATAATATCATAATTAACCAAACGATTAAAAACACAAATTTGACATAGTCGTATAGGCTTAGAGCATGTTTATCGCCGTTTCTGGGGGGGGGGGTTGTTAGTTTAATTGACAATTAAAATTAATGAAAAAAAAGAAATTAAACGAAGATGCGTTTCTTAATTAGGAGAAAGAAGACAAGACTCTTAGCAAGGACGTGGCACATTGCTATTGGCTAGAGGAGCGGTGTCAGTTTTGTCGATTTATTTCTTCGATTCTTTCTCTCTTTCGGCTTCTCTCTTCTCTCTGGAGAAACAACGACAGCTTTTCGTCTCGGTGGCTCTCTTCCACGAAACGCCGACGTCTTTTTCAGTTGGTCTCGGCAACGAAGAAAAACGCCGATCTCTCTATCAGGGTGGGTCTCCTCAACCAAGGAGAACGGTGAACTCTCTCTCTATCGGCGGCTCCCTTAGACGAAGAAAGACGACGATTGTTGCGGCTCAGGGGAATCAGAAAGTAAAGCTCCGTTAATATGTTTTAAATTTTCGATCTTTTAATTCTGCATGTCTTAGATTCTTTTCAAAAGAGGAGCTTGATCATCTTGTAATGCATACTCTTTTCTCTTAAACATTCCTTGTCTAGCTTAGGGTTGCTGATTGTGTAAGTGTTTAACATGGTGGATGTAGATCTACATGGCTGTTACGTGATTGAACATGGAAGCGTCGGTTTTATGGAAGATGATTGGGTGCGTAAAGAATGGAGAAACCTGATGGGATGATTCTGAGCGAGGACTCTCTTGCGTAGAAAGATGCTTCCATACACAGTGTCAAGGTACGTTCTTAGATACAGGTAAATCCTTTCACTTTGTTCTTTTCAATTGGAAAAAGCTTTGTATTTGTTGCTGGTTTGGTTAGATAGAAATCAATGTTAGCTAGAAATCAATGGTGTAGGTTAGGTAATAAATAGATGTTTTGGTTAGTGTGATAGAAATCAATAGCTAGAAATCAATCAGTGCTTTATTAAGAAACTATCATTAAACCATTATAATTAAGTGTCTCTTAACAAAGTTTCTTATCTCATTTTTAAAAATTAAAAATTCACTAAGAATTCTTAAATGGGTTTTACCAATAAACATGCTCTTAATCTTCCCCCATAAAAGAATATTTAAATTGATCCACATTAAAACAAAGCCCAATAGTTGGCGGATGTTGTCTCACAAGCCAACTCATCGCGTATAGAGAGTGGAGCCAAAGCCCTGAACTTTTGGGGTTAGGTCGGCAATGTCGTCCACATCCATCGCTTCCGATCAAGAACCACCGTCGAAGAAGCCGGCAGCAGAACCCACCTCAAATCTGCCACTTCCAGATGATTTGGTATTGAACTGCTTGGCCCGCGTGTCGATATTGCACTACCCGATTCTCTCACTCGTCTCCAAGACATTTCGATCACTCACTTCCTCACCTGAGCTTTACCAGACAGGATATCTCTTAAACCGCACCGAAAAGTGTCTATATGTGTGCTTACAGTTCCCTACAGAACCTAACCTTCGTTGGTTCACTCTCTGTTGGAAACCAGACAAAAACACCTTAACAAGAAGAAAAAGACAGTGTCACTAAGTGGTCATGTTTTGGCTCCGGTACAAATTCTCAACTCTCCTCCTCCCGTTGAATGGTCGAACCTCGTAGCCGTTGGTCATAAGCTCTACGCCATCAACAAAAAAAAAGATGATCTCCCCTCCTATTCTAACGTCTTCTTCCTCGACTGTCGAACTCACACCTGGGTCGAAACTCCAAGCTTGCGGTTTGCTCACACCACTCCAGGAACAGATGGGATGACGTTTTTAGCAGGAAGCTACGAGAATCAAGATTCTCTGAAATGTGTTGAAGTGTTCAACACAGAGACACAAACTTGGAAGCCAAGGAAAGGCTTATAAAGAACATTGATTCACCGTCTGGTAGGAGTGTTTTGCTTATAAAGGTAAAGGATTGTTCAAAGGAGTTGGTAGAGTTTGGTACTTCTTGTTTGATAGAGAAAACATTATACTATTATGAATCCTGTGGAATGTTTCTTTGGTCTAAAAGTGGCCCGTACCCCAAAGTTTGGAGGAAAGTAAAAGGTCTGGAAGAACTGCCTAAGTTTCCCCGTTATAGCAATGTTTATTTGGTTGAAAGTGGTGGTAAGATGGTGGTGTTTTGGGATAAGTATGTGCGTTCACGTGGTGGGTATAAGGAGAAGATGATTTGGTGTGCTGAGATTTCTCTGGAAATGCACAGCAGCAAAGAGGTTTGGGGAAAGGTCGAGTGGTTTGATGCTGTGCTTACAGTACCCAAGTCTTATAAATTCGTGTCTGCTAGTTCTGCTACTGTTTGATTTAGCTACTCATGAGACAGGTTTGAAGGGTAATGAATCAGGTTCTGTTTTGTTAGTATGTCACTTTTTGAAGGTATTGTCATGCTTAAGCTTACTTTGTAAATGTATCTTTGATTTCAAACTCTTTCGTGCTACTCTTTTGATGAATGACTCATGAGAGAAGAGGTTGGTGTTTTTCTTTCTTTTGTATGTGATTATGATGAATGCTTTTAGCTTTACTTCCTGCGTCTTTGAAAACGCTTTTTGTTTGTGCTGATGTTGGCATACGGTTCTCTTTACAACCATGTGAATAGTGACTGTCAGTTTCTGTCACTCGGCTAATTAGGTTCGCAAGAGTTATTTTCTAGCTAACTAAATATAGATACAGAATTACTGTTTGATTCTCATTTGTCTAATGATCAGGTTGCAGAAGAAAAGGTAGTGTTGATTATACTTACATTCATGTATTTTTTGTGTAAAAATTGTTTAAATATTGTGATTTTTTGTATATACAGTAGAAACTCTATAAACTAATACTCGATAAATTAATAAACATTATAAATTAATATTTTTTCTAATTTTAAACTAATTTAAAATATAACACAAATCGATAAAATGATAATTTTAATTATATAGTCTCATATAAATTATAAATTAATAATTTATATGTATGTACATTTTATATAATTACAAACCAACCATTATATTATTTGTTTTACATTGATAATGAAATTATATTTTTAGTTCTTAACATTTAATATATTTGATGAAATTTAGTAAAACTATGTCTAATATCGCATTTAAATTCTAAAAAACATTTTATATATACCAAACAATATAATAAAACTAATATAAATGTAAAATTTTAAAAATTAATTAATATATATACACTAAAATCATTTTTCAAACAAAATATATCAACTAAATAAATATTTTGTAAATTAATAACTCTCTAAATTTTTTTAAATACCACAATCCCAGCATTATTAATTTATAGTGTTTATTTGTGATAAACTCATATACATCATACTACAAAACTAACTATATTACAATTCTTCTTACATTCCACGTGGAAAACGATGGGGGGGGAAAAATCCAAACTATATACATATGAGGAGATCTAAAGACACTGCAAAAACTATGTGCGGTTTGGTTAAGACCTCAAGAGATCACCGGATCGTTGTTCTACCAAAGGACGACGCCCCGATTATGCTCTCCCTGCTCTGAGAATTGGGAAACAGAGAACGGTGCATGCGTGTGTTATGGCATTGTTGTGATTAAGAATCAGGAACAAAGCTTCTTAAGGTTCTTTCTTTACCTGAGACTTCGGGGAAGGGAACACATTCCAGAATCTTAACGTTTCATCTCCTGCTCCTGTCACGATCGTCTGCAATAACCAAGATCCATCATACAAAAGCATAAACTATGTTGATGCAAGTGTAGATATCATAATGTTCGTCTAACCTGTCCATCTGGTGAAACCGCAAGATACAGAACACGAAACGTGTGACCCGTGAGAGTTGCTAACTGTAAGAGATCAAAAGAAGACATGTCAGTCATCTAAAACTCAGCAAGAAAGAGAGACAGAACTCTTACTTTAGACATGGTTGGGTATTTCCAAACGATGATTTGGTTTTGTGAATATCCATGCGTGCTCACAATCTCGTTCACGTTTTTGGACCAAGCTAAGTTACACACCTGACTATTAGTGTCTACGCAACTTAACTTAGTGTTTGTCGTCGTGTTCCAGAAACGGATGCATCTATCAGCAGTGCCACCACCTGAAGCAAGAAGTCCATGAAGATGTGGAGACCACGTGATGGCTTTAACCGCTGCTGTGTGTTCACAGTATCTCAATACCGGTTGTGTTGAGTGTTGGTTCCATACAAAAAGCTGCAACATCCTAGAATCATTAAAAGCTAGACACAAAACAAAGATGAAGATTATGTATGTACCTTATTGTCGTTTCCACCTGATGCTAACTCACGATTGTCATAAGACCATTTGAGTCCACAGACTTCGGATCTGTGACCTGTTAGCTTACTGACATGATCTTCTTGACAACGTATGTCTCTCTGGAGTATCTTCTTGTCTCTGCTACCCGAAGACAAAACAGATGAGCTCCATGCCAGGGCTCCAACTCGTAGTCTATGTCCTCCCATCGTTCTTATTCTCCTGCAGCGCAACGCATCCCAAATCTAGTGAAAAAGAAAAACAGTAAGCGCAATGCATCACAATCATTACGAGTTAACTGCATTATTGTAAGAATAACACTTAGAGAAAGACACTAATCATGTTATGTAATGTATAGACTCAAATAGCCAAATGTGACATGTTCAACATACCTCTACAGTTCCGCTACTAGTTCCAATCGCCAAATGTGTTCCACGCAGTGCCCAACCGACTGAGCAAATACTTTCATCAGCCCCAAGATCACATAACTTAGTTACCTGCAAGACCTCCCAAGTCAAAAACACTCTTTGAGACAGGAAGAAAAAGAAAAGAAAACAAACCTTGCTACTACAAGCATTCCACAAATAAACGCAGCTCCCTAATCCAACTGCAAGAACATTTTGCGCCGACCAATCCACTAGATTCAAGTAAAAATCATCTTGCAGAGCCGGCGCATCCAATACCTAACAACAACAACATGTCAACAACATCCACAATGCAAATGCAATATCAGAAAGAACCTATATTCGTACTCACTGTGAGTAGACATTACGCACTCTTCGAAAAACAGTTCACTAAACACTCAAAGAGATGAAACTATGGGAACAAAATCAAGAATTGCAAGTCTCAAGCCCTAAAATGTATATCAACACTGCACAAAACCACACTAGTAATCACTGTACGAAGAGTAGGCATTGAGCATTCTCAAAACCAGTTCACTCCACATACATGCACTCAAAGAGATCAAATCCTAAAATGTATCAACACTACACAAATCCACACTAGTAACCCTAATCTCAACCCACAAACCCTAAAGTCCATAACTTTCAAAAGAGCTAAACTCCATAAGAAACCCCCAAAGCTACACAAATTCATACTAGTAACCCTAATCTCAACCCACAAACCCTAAATTCCATAATTTTAAAACCCTAATCACTAAGAAATCCCCCCAAAGCTACACAAATGCACACAAATCCACACTAGTAATCCTAATTTTATTTTTTGAGCTGAATAAAAGGTGGTTTCATCTCTTTACCGAAACTCAAGCAATGTAAATAGTCATTCCCAAAGCCGAGTGGACTAGACACTCCTTTACCACTAGACCAGCAACACTAACCCTAATTTTTACACACAAACCCTAAAGCACACAACTTAAAAAAACCCTAAACACTCTTAAGAGACATCCCACCTTATAAGCAGACCTAAGAATATTCCTCGGCGACTTAACCGGACTCCGACTAACACCAGGAGTCTCATCACCCCCAAACGGCGCAAACGAGTTCACTGGCCTCTGCGTCTCCGTCTTATACCGGAAAATATTCCTCGACGGAGAGAACCCAGTAACGACATCTCTCTTCTCCGGCGTCTCCGGCCCAAAAAGCACGGTCTTTAACATACCGGCGTAAGAGCCAGGCCCATCTTCTTTCCCGTCCTTCTTGGGCGACGGTACGAGGCCGAAAAGAGCGAAGTTAGAACCGGATCTACTCGGAATAAACCGGTCGGAGTAGATTGGTTTGGAGGATGAGTGGTAATGGGTGGAATGGATTAAACGGTTGATTCTTTGGGTCTCGAGTGAGACCGTTGGTCGATTCATTGACGGTGGGAGGTTTAGGGATGAGGAAGATGAAGAGGGGTGAGTGGTTACTGGAGGATCTTGTTCTTCTTCCCCCATGGTGGTTGGTTTGATTCTCTTGCTGCTTCTTTCCTCCATGATTTTCCAGATTTGCAGAAAATCTTTTCTGTTTTTTTTTTTCTTTCCCGGGAAATTCTTGGGGAAACAGAAACGTCAAGGAAAAATTGGTGCGAAAACATGGGGGTGATCAGGTGTGGTAGGGTGTATCGTTGCTATAGTGAATTCTTTACGCTTATGGACCGCTTAATTGGGCTTGAAATTCTCCGCCGATATGTTTTCGGCCCAATAAGTATTTCTTTTCAGTATTAGACTATTATTTTATTTTCCTTATTGATATATTATAATCTGTATTTTTATTTATTTGAGATTAAAGAGTTAACTTTAGAATAATTTTATTCAATTATTTATTATTTTATTAATAGTCGAAATTATTTGGTATTAATAATTAATCAAATACTTTATTTTAATGGTGGAGGAAAATTGAAATTTAAACAAAATATTTAAATATTTAAATATATTTCGTAAACAAAACTTGATTTTTTTTAAATCAAAGTATATTTTTCAAAGTTTAATAATATTATACTCATAATCACTGCTCTTATTCATACAAATCATAATCAATAATCATTAGTCCTTGACCGGCCTTGACTTACACCTATAAATGATTTACAAAATCATATTTAATATTTACAGTTTCATAATGTTGGTAAGAAATATATTTCCCTAGAGTATCTCCAAAACAAAAAAAACTTCATATTTGAAATTTAAAAGTGCTTATTTAAAAATGAAAATTTTAAAATTAAATTTAAAAATATTATATTTTATGTTATGCTATATATATTTGTCATAATTAATTTTTAAATCCATAAATTTTTTATAAATAACTTGCATATATGTAACAATTTTAATTAATAAAATTTTGCCCTATATATAAAATTTCACATAAAATACATAATTGAATATCAAACTACAAACAAAATATCATATTATTTTATAAAACTATTTTCATAATGCTCTCATATACTTCAAAATATACTTCAAATATGAAGTTTCACTACTCAACTTCAAATTTGAAGTTTGGAAATTCTTTTTTGGAAGCAAAAATATTAATATTTGAAATTATAAAATGTCTTTTAAATCATATTTTGGAGAAGTCCTAAAGCAATCTTTATGACACAAACACAACTATAACAAAATATATACATAAAATAATTTGTTTGTGCCATTTTTCCATATTATTTTCTAGTGAGCGAAATTTCTCAAAGAAGTAATCACATGGTGTTCTTTCTCTGATTTCACCTCACATTTACTTACAACACACAATACCAGTCAATGAAAGCTACATGGAAACATCTGAAGATAACAGAAAACATCACACAAAATAAACTCTTTTGCTTTTTTTTTTTTATCTTCTTTAATTTCTCCACCTTCTTCATCTATTAGTATCAATTTTACATACATTTCCCCTGAGAATGAACCTTGGCCCATAAGGTTTAAGCATTGCCACCTTCTGGTAATGTAATCAAACGAGTACTTGAGTCATAGACCATCGCCGTTCCACATCTAAATAAATAAATAAAAACAGTTTTAAGAATCTAAAACATTTCAAGAATCAAAAACATTTCAAGAATCATTTCATTTGTGGACTAAATAGGTTCTAAAGATTGCTTACCCAGAGCATTTAACATTGTTGGTGGAACCGTCATTGGAGATGGATAGTATAGTTCCAAAGAAGGATGTATTCTCAGTTCCACAGTTTGGACAAGGGCCCTGTTAAACATACATTCCAAGAAAATTAAATCGTTTTCATGAGAATTCAAGAACTGAACTGAGAAGATCAAAGGTATTACCTTCAAGATCAAGGAGTCTTTGATGATCAGCTTGGTGAGTGATAGCGCCAGATACACAATTGCAGGCACCGCAGCGAACCATGTGAAAATGAAACTGAATGGCTCCGGAAGCTGCAAGTTTTGATGTGTTTTTCAATAAATATTACAAGAAGATTGTAACAATTAAGAAGAATTAGAAGAGGTTTTACCTCGAGCAAGTAAGTAATTTCAAAGCCCGTAAGGTCATCAAGGAAGAAAAACCTGGAGAACAACAATTGAAGAAGACAAACATGTTCAATAAACAAAACCTGAGGTTATGTTATGTAAGCAAAACCTGAGGTTATGTTTTCAAACTTGAGAGAGGAAGAGAACAGATACTTACAGTCCAAGAGCAACAACGGTTGCTGGTACGTTCAACAAGAACATTTTGAAATAATCTACTGCAAGATCACTGTAAACCTGCATAATCATGAATCCAAAACGTATAACACTTATGTCATGTTCTACAAAAGGTTATGTTCTACAATGTCTTATGTTATGTTCTACAAAAGATATGAAACTTGTGTCATGTTATACAAAAAGTATTATACATATTTTATGTTCTACAGTGTCTTAAGAATGTAAATGAAGTAGATTATCTTTTACCTTTTTACTACGAAGACTGCATCTTGGACCCTCACACACAATCTCACTTCCGTCCATCTACAGAAACATAAAGCAATGATATATCGGATCCAACATACACATATGTGACTAAGGATATACAAACCTTTAGTTTCATTTTCAGCTTGTCGTATTCTTCATCACTCATGATTGGATTGCCAGACACATAAGCCATTGAAGCTTCAAGGAATCTTTGTTCATCAGAACCTGAAATACACGAAAGTAGAAATCAAGAACCTAAATAGACTAAAAAGAAACTTAGAATATTATATAGTTTTCATACTTAGCATGACAACACTGCTTCCTTCCCACATCAACTCTTCTTTAAGGTTATCAAACTCTTCATTAGACATAACAGCCTTGCCTTCGTAATAGAATGACTGCAGAGAACAATCCTCTCAGACTTAGAAAAACTTCTCTACCATATTTATATAACCATTAAACACAAAAAAAAAATAAGTATTAATTATCTCTGTGTTACTTGCATCGCTTGGAGAAACTCTTGTTCCATTTCACCGATTGATCTCTTCTCGTTCTTGTTGATGCTACAGTAAGGTAAAATCTTGCTATCAACCTCTTCCCCACCCACCTGACCTGAAAGTCAAGAATGTTTTCAAGAAACTCTCAAGTAGATATATATATATAACCGTTGATTAGAACATAACAATAAACAAAACCCGCAAACCGGAAAGTTCAAAACAACAACTTGTCTCAATTAAAACTGAAGGCTGAGTGTTTCTTGTTTTGATCAGACTGAAAAAAAACTATTGTCTTTCAAGAAACTCTCTAGGAGAAATCTAAAGGTTGATTAGGACATAAAAACAAAACAAAACCCACAAACAGGAAATCATTATGTTCTGTAATAAAAAAAAATCAAAACTTTTTTTTTCACAGCAGTCGGTTCCAAAACGAAAGCCTAGCCGAGTTAGATCGTAACATGCACACTGTAAAAGGGTACTCTTCGAGAATTGAAGTAACGTGTCTGAAAAGATTTGAAACTTTATTAAGAGGGCAAACTAATCAAAGACCTGACTGATTGGTAGTGGCTTTGATGGGTAATAAGAAAAGTCTTCGTCTGAGAGAAACGGATCGTCCATGGCTGAAGTGAGCAGACTGTGTCCTCGACGGAGGAGATGAAGAAGTGGTGGTGGGTTTGCGAGAAATTACAGAGTGAAATCGAGGGATTGTCAAGGTAAACGCCATCTTACTACACATGTTTCTTTTCTTCCTTCCGGGAGAGAGATGATCGAGATTGTTTTATTTCTTGTGATTTCCGGAGAAAGGAAGAAAAAAAGGTTGTGAGGTTTGGATCTGTGGTTAAGATTTGCAGAGTGTTCTGATTTTTTTCGTAACGTTTGTCTGTTTATTGGAGGGAGAATGAGAAGGAGATAAGAAAATATAGATCGTGTGGCGTTTAAGAGTTCCATGTCAGCAATGAATATCTAGTCATTTTGATTACGCATGGATTGCGTTTGAAAACATATTTTAGTTTTCTCTTGAATGGAAAGAAGGAAGAAAATAAAGATCGCAAAGAATGATGGAAGAGAAATTCAGATTCTAAAGCCCACAATTGGCCCAACTTCATTTTTTTCTAACTTTGTATTATTGTTATACAAGATAGGAAAATTGCATTGTAAGACTAAAATTTATTCACTATATCCATATCTTTTATTTAATATTATCTTTTACTAGATTTTCAACTCGCGCTACGCGCGAGTTTATTTGAATAATTTTATTTTATTTTTATAATAATAAAAAATAAAATTTTTATATATATTTTTCTATGAATTTGTCTTCAAAGAATGATTTATTATTATTTTATTTAGGTTACATATAATTATACTTTTAAAATAACTATTATTTTAATATTTCTTTGTTTGTATATGTAAATGAATAAGTGTATTTACAAATATATTTATATTTTTTATTAATCATAATTTTAAAAATATATAGAATATTCAATGCATATTAACTATTTCTACATTTTATGCATGTTTTATTTTTTTTATTTTTCTATTTGAGTGATATAAAACATTGTCCCATTTGCACAATATCTAATCTTGTTTTGTATTTACCAAATTTTTACATGAGAATATAATTATTATATACTTACTGTGTACGTATATGTATTTGAAATACTCTTATTCATTTTCCAAATGCATATCTGATAGTATAATATATAACTTTGAATCCTAATAAACATTTTGAAAAAATTAAATAGAGCTTTTTTTAGATATAAGAAAAAGGGAAATAAATCTATAGAATTTTAACTAAAATTAAATATATAAAAGTTCCAATATTAGATATATATCTACTTGATCTGTTTACACTGTAAATTAATGTTGGGACTATGTTGTTTTATTAGTTCACATATATATGATGACAAAAAAAATATTAGTTCACATATATATTTTTCTAGTTGTTAAAAATGTGTCAAATTTCATTGTTTTTAAATTATTGATTAATATTCTTAGATAATATAGTTTCCAATTCACTAATGTATAATGAATGTTCTCCATATCTTTGTTTTATGTTTTCATAGAGACTATACTATACTGTCATTATTATTTGTACATAGTACTAAATTTTAACGAATTTATTGTGAATTTTTGGGATATTTTTATGTTTTCATATATTTTGTTAATGTGAAATTAGGATGTTGGTCTGGTATATTATTAATGTTATATGTAATTCTATGTGATCAGTTTAAATAATATATAACCTAAATTTTGAATGTATTTTTAGATTCATAATTTCTTTATTTGAAAAATTTGTGTTCTTTAAGATTTTTTCGCTAGTTAATTTTATGTTAATCTTTCAACTATTTAATTTATGTATTGAACTATTTTTTTGTATTATTCGTTTTGTTTATAAAAACTAATATTGATTTTCTTATTATTTTAAAATAATATTTTTTAAATCTTTAAATTTTTTGGTGCTTCTAAATAATATGTGAACACTCTTAATGATTTATAGCATCAAATTATATACAGTAAAAGGAATTTGTGAATATTTTGAATATTATATAACCTAAACTTTAAAAATCACATGTAAAATTTTTATATAGTTAAAATTGTTTGAAATTATTACATTTTAATATTAATTATCATTGTTGTTAGCTATGTTTATGATTATTTTTGAAAATCTATAATATATTAAGTGAAAATTAAATATAATGTTTTCATTTTTTAAGTTTACCATATTTGATATTGGTTTGTATTTTATTTTGAAATAAATAATTATGGTAATATTAGAAATAGATATATAACTATTTTAGATTTTATGTAGATACCCTCAATGACTTATAGTCTCAACTTTTATATAATATAGAACACTTTCAATAATTTATAGCATCAAATTATATATAAATGTAATTTTTGAATATTTCCTATAACCTAAACTTTAAAACCACATGTTTAAAATGTATATAGTTAAAATTGTTGGAAACTATTGCATTTTTAAAATAATAATCTTGTTAGTTATTTTTATGATTATTTCGAAATCTATAGTATATTAAGTTAAATTATATATAATTTTTTAATTATAATTTTACCATATTTTATATTGATTTATATTTTATTTGAATTGAACGATTTTGGTAATATTGACATTTTTTAAAATAGTAAATTAAAAAAAAAGTATTTTTTCATAATATGATTGGATGTTTTAAATTCTATGTGGACACTCTAAATGACTTATAGCCTCAACTTTATATAGTATTGAACACTTTCAATGATTAATAGCATAAAATTATATATATTAAATGTAATTTGTGAATATTTTTAGCATATAACCTAAACTTTCATGTTTTAAATCTATATAGTTAAAATTGTTGGAAATTATTTCATTTTAAAAATAATTATCATTCTTGATAGTTATTTTATGATTATTTTCAAAAACATATAAGTTAAATTATGTATAATGTTTTTATTTTTGTAAGTTTACTATTTTTGATATAGATTTATATTATATTTAAAATAAACGATTTTGGTAATGTTTACATTTTTAGAAATAACAAATTAAAAATAATTTGTCATAATATATTTGGTTGTTTTAAATCTTATGTGTTACCTTCAATGATTTATATCCTCAAATTTTATATAGTATATAACACTCTTAATACTTTATAGTATCAAATTATATACAGTA
>CAJHQP010003496.1:0-66834 GCA_905132765.1 Moricandia arvensis
GTTGGTTGTCAGTCACAACTTAAATATACTATGTTTGGGATTTAGACCAGTTACAGTATTTTAACCGCAAGACATAATTTTTTTAGCCAAACTTGGTTTATAAACTAGGCCTGGGCATCCGGGTCTTCGGGTCGGGTTTCGGGTCGGGTCATGTCGGGTCCGGGTCTTTCGGGTCCTGAAAATTTAGACCCATATAGGTACCTGTAATTTTTCGGGTCGGTTCCGGGTCGGGTCTTGTCGGGTCCGGGTCGGTTCGGGTCTATAATTTCAATACCTGTAAAATACCCGTAATTTTTCGGGTCCATATCGGGTCCGGATCGGGTTTGGGTATTTAGAATCTGAAAAATACATGGTATACCGAGACTCACTCAAATTTAATTAATATTTGTCATATATAATCTAAATATTTATAAAATAGCTTAAATTAAACTATTAATAATCAACATAAATCATTTTAAACTCTAAATTTTATAGTTTAAAGCTTCATATTACTTAAAAATGTTACAAAATAATAATAAATATTGTTAACAAAAGAAATTTCAACTAAATAAAATATAATATATATATATAAAACATAACACAAAAAATCATAGTTTTAATATACATGTTTTCAAGCCGGGTATAAATCGGTTCTGCGGGTCGGGTCTATTTGGATCGGTTCTTTTCGGGTCCGGGTCTATTCGGGTCGGTTCTCTTCGGGTCCGGGTCTATTCGGTGTAAAAGAAATTTAGATCCAAAAGGTACTTGTAAACTTTCGGTTCGGGTTCGGGTCGGGTATTTTCGGACCGGGTCCGGGTCGGATCTTCGGGTCCAGGTTAAAATGCCCAGGCCTATTATAAACTACTATCATATGTTAGACTAGAATTCGCATTTTACTCGGTTTATTTTACCAATTTATAATAACACAATTTTATTCATATATATAAGTAATTATAAATCACATATCATCATCATTATCTCAATATATATAGATATAATTAGGAACAACCATTTTCCAAATTCCAAAGTAAAACAGGTACTCTTCTTGTTTAAAATGATGTTTGTATCCAAGAGAGAACCACGTTCGTTTTTCATAGATGATGGAAGTCTGGGACTTTGCCTGTATGACCATTATTTTCTCATTATATTGATTTTCCTTGCGTTATTTATTTATTTTGTATTTCGACCATAAATTCCATGCTTTGATTATTTTTGTTTTAAAAATTTAATATCATTAACTTAAATCCCAGAAGAAAAGAAGACATGAAAATTAGTTCTAATAGAAATACTTAAATATATATTAGAAATAAATATTTCTTACTTTTAATTATTATCTTTAACAAAAGGAAATTTTCTAATAGATTATAATATATTGTATTAACAAATAAAAAATTCTAAACAAACTAACAATGGCATATAATAAGATTAAATGCATTTGTAAATTATTTTATATGCCAAATTGCGTTAACATATCCAACTTTATAAAACACATCCAAATTTATATAAATAAATTAGGAATAACAACATGTATCGATACCGATTATATGGACTCCATAACTACACCAATTTGTAACATTTTCATCTCTATACTATACTATACTATACTTTCCAATGGTTCGTCTACCCCCAGTTTGATTAATTAGACGGTTTGCGTAAAACATCCTATGTCAATAGGTCGTAAATTGTTAATACGGCGTAAAACCCCTCGTTCAAACCGATAGTAAAAAGAATATCATCAATCAGTATTGTTTTCTTGATTCAGAACCTATTATTGATATTGGTTGATGGAGAAATTTTTAGATATGCTACATGGTTGTACCAGCCATTGATTCGATGTGTTACTTTTGATGTAATTTTACTTTCACATATTAGTTTTGAGGTCTTTAAGACCTTAAATATAATGAAAAATTATTATAAATCACTGACCTTAATTTTATTTATCATATAAGTTTTATTAGGATCTATGTCTGATATTTGAAACTTAGGTTAAGGAGATGATATTTGTTCATGTTGAGGCAATCCACAAAGTAAACCCGAAGAAAGTAAAAGAACTAGAGATTAAAACTCGATTGAGGTAATTACCCATTTTAGGGTTTGCTTATTGATTGTGTTAATGAAACAATTACAACCCTTAAGACCCTTATTTTTGCTCCTCATTTTCTTGACTATGGGTATAAAGAACATCAACAAAAAGTATAAATAAAATATTTCTTTACTATGGGTATAAATTAGACAAAACATAGTTTTGAAGTATGTTTTAGTGTATCATTACAGTTTGGTTATGAATTTTCTTTTTTTTGGCTATTCTAGATGTACGAGTTTACTCGAAAATGCATAGAAGCATCAATTAGTTGGCATAATGTCAGTTCTTTACACATATAATCACCCAGATCCAAGCCTCCAACACTTGTTAAAATGTAGACATCACTATTTTCAACATGAATTGGTTTGTCCTGACCTAGGTATTTATCCAACTTCATATGAGTTAAATATAATTTCATCTCTTATTGCCAATTCCTGAATTTTTTTTCTTCAAACTTTTCAGACAATATTGCATCTGATAGAACTAGTTAATTCTTGATATGTTGCCTTCTCACTTGTTTGGCCCTCCAAATTGCCAATATTCATTTGCATGAGGAAGGAGATCACAAATCTAATAGTATTAGTTTAAGACTTGCACAAGACCGGGTTACGCGGAATAAACATTATATATATGTTTACTTACTATTGATTTTTATATTCTTTTACATATTATGACATAATAAAAAAGAAATATATATTAAATAATTGAGAAACATTAACTATTACGTATATAATTAAATCTACGCAAGAAAATAAACCAAAAACAACCACTCTTGTTTATTTACAATGTTTTATGGTAAATAAATCTAAGCAATTACTTTTTCTATTTTTATAAAAGAATTTAATTAAACCAAAGATAAAAAATCAATGTGTGACTTTAATATTTTAATACTTTATAATCATTTTAAAATAAATTTAATGCAAATTTTAAAATTAAAATAATAATTTTTCAATGTAAATTTTGAATTAATATATATATATATATATGTATGTATATTTATTATAAACGTCTGTTAAATGAGACTTTTTAATCATATAACAAATAAAATGATTGATTACATAATTTTCAGTGTGAGACTTTTAGCATTTTCAGTAATTTTTAGTTATTTTAAAATCAAGATTAAATTTGTATTATATGGTTAATGTGATTGTTTAATTTATTTTAATATAAATTAAATAAAATGACATAAAACAAAAAAAATATTATCAAATCTTTATTATCAAACTCACTAATTGTGATATATACTTTAATCACATTAGGTAATTTTGTAGCTTTTATTTAAGGAATGAAAGAAATATTAATTGTAGATTACTAATTAATTATGTGGTTAGTTTAGTTAGAAGTGTAATATAGGTAATTTTGTAGCTTTTATTTAAGGAAAGAAAGAAATATTAATTGTAGTTACTAATTAACTATGTGATTAGTTTAGTTAGAAGTGTAATATATGTTTAGACATTATTTTTTTAGAGATTTTAAGAAACATTCTAGTGATGACACATGATATACTTTAAATGTTGTAATGCTTCTCAAAATAATATATAAGAGATAAGAAAGATATTAAAAACCCCTACGAAATAACAGTAATCATCATAAACAACAAATTGAAGAAACAAAGAGTAAAAAATAGCTACAGCTAGATGAGTGGAAGTGTAAAGTATGAGTCATAGGAAGTGATATCGATTCGAGTGGCTAAAGCTGAAGCAGATACTTTCAAAGTAACATAAAGAAAAACAACAATTGGAGTGAGAGAACCAGAGTCGAAAAGAGGATTCCTCACTTCTTTTGTCATTCAAAACTGTGAGATGATTTTTAAGAGGTAAAAATTTTACAATTTAAAGCTATTAAAATAATGTTAAAATTTAAATATGTTAAACTGATATTCGTGTTTACATTCTTTAAATCATACAATATATTCTCAAAGAGTTATTTTAGGAAACATTTTTTATTGGATCATTTAACATCTCATATGTGTGAGAGAATATTGGTGAGCAGAAATATAAGAATTGTAATTTATAGAAACAATATCAATGTGAATAGGAAACAATTTTTATTGGATGATGTAACATATCATATGTGATAGAATATCAACAAAAAATATAGGAAGTATAGTTCATAGAAAATATATCAAACTGAGTATCTCATTTTAAGTGTCATCATCAAGAATATAGAAGAAGTGTTTATAGAAACTATATCAGATTGAAATATAGTATTTTATGTGGCTATAAATCAATCATTATCAAAAATATGTCTTCTATCATACATTGATCTAAAACATAAAACCGAAACCCTAAAAAGCCTCACATTTCTTTAAAATAAACCCTAAACAATCATACTATTATAAACCACAATCATACAACCAATATTGTGTATCATACATTTTTAATGTATACTTTCAAATTGAATTAGATATTTTGCAATACAATAAACACGGGAACCGTATATGTTTGGAGGTATATTTTGAATTATTCATAAATCGAATTCATTTTATTCTAACAAGGTTATCTTAGGCGAACCAAATCAGTTAGATCGAGTCAATGTTGTAATGGTGAAAATAAGAATGGTTTAGTTAAATACTACATTCTTCAAACCTAAACCCTAACCCTAAAGCTAAAACTTACATTTCTTCAGACCTAAACCATAAACAATAAATCATAAATATAGATTTGGTCAAATATGGTTCAATCATAAAAAACATTATTTTGATCGAACCAACTTTGAATATTGAATTATACATAAATTGAATTCATTTTAATCTAACAGGTTAGTTTAGGCGAATCAAATCATTTAGATCAAGCCAATGTTGTAATGGTGAAAATAAGAATGATTTAATTAAAAACTACATATCTTCAAACCTAAACCTTAAACCCTAAACTCTAAACAATAAACAATAAACATAATTAGTTAATATGATAATGAGTCATAGTATAAAAAATAGCGTATGGAACTACTGTATGATTTCGAAAGCAGACTATAGAATTGGAAAACAATATGAATTCAATCGAACCAAAATTGTATACCAAAACCATATATGTTGCACAAACCCTATAAGTAAATTAAATAAAAAGCTACCAATTATACATTAAACTTTATAATCTAATAGGCAAACCATATGAATTCGAAAGGGAAATTACCTTGCGAATTCTGATTATGACAATCACATGATTTAACACGGAACTAGATTAAAAATTGGGTAACTAAGAATGATTTATTTAAGTTAATTTCGAATTAGTTATGTAAGCAAGTTTAGAGAATCTTGTTTTAGGGTGGAGTTGAGTCACATTTGAATTATCAATATACATCATCTTGACCATGTCATATTTTATAATCAATCAAACTTTAACAATGTTTATTTAAGTGTGTCTATAATTAATATGATAATATATTGATTTGATCTATTATTGCATTGCCATCATTTATATGTTTTTGAATACTGTTTTATTGACGAAAACAAATATTTTGAAAAATAATAAGATGGTTTATTTTACTATAGGTAATATGTATATACTTGGTAATTTATTAAAGAAATAAGTCTTATGGATTCATTCTTATTCCAAAAAATAATCTTCCAATGTGAATAAAGAAACAAAAAAAAACTACAATATGTAAATGCATATATATAATTTAATAAACCATAATAAAATATTGCTTGTAAGCAAGCTATTTTCTCCTCTCTTTTTATTTTATTTTTCTCAAAGAGAAACTTTTCGTCCTTGTTGTTATTTGTGTTTCTCTCTCGAAGACTTGTGTTGAAAGAGCGGCCAGAGTGATCTCTCTCTCTCTTTCTCTCTCCCCACAAAAGGAAACCAAACTTGTTCCGGTCGTTGCCTTAGTCGAGGACGAGTCTCACTCCAATGCAAAGCTGAAAACATCATCTCTTTCGAAAAAACCTCTTCAGGTTACCAAATCTCTCTATCTCTTCCTCCTCTTTTAGGTAACGTTGCTGTTAATGCATAGAGAGATCGAGCCAAAAAACAAGATCCTTTTTACATGAAGTGCTCATGTAGAATTCGTGTTTTCACGTTAAAGATTTCGACTTTATGCTGTTGTTTTTGTTTCACTTCGTTTCCAATGTTGATATGACTCGTCTTATCCCTTTACGTTTACAAATCACTTGTCTTTTGTTTGTGATCGAAAGAGGTGGTCTCGGGATTGACCCGTCTCGTTTGAAGATAAAAAGCATGTTCTTGATTCTGGGTTTGCTCTATTTTCACGCTCTGATTCTATTAGTTTTGTCCAAGTCTTGTGGGTTTCTTGGATGTGGTTTTGTTTCATTGATCATCTTGTTTTCTGATCTGAAACAGTTGATTTGTTCTTATTACCAGCCATTGAGATGATCTTTATTGTATCTTTGTCTCTCTGTTCTATGTGATTTTATCAGTAGCTTTAAGCTATGTTTTCAACACCTTTGGTGAGTGAAGAGTGTGTTGGATCTCTAGTTGTCTATCTTTCCGAGTATAGTGTTCTTACATAATCTCAGATTAATCTTTGCTCTTGTAAGTACATGATCTTACACTGTCTTAGCCGTTCTTTTTAATGTTCTCTGCGTATTATGTACACTTCTTGAAGGCTGTATTTAACACTGAATGAGTGAAACAACTGTGTGATCTTCTCTTATATGAAAATGTGAATCATATGGTTTTATGCAGACACTTCTTTTGATGGATGAAGAAAACACTTCAATGGAAGATGCTTGTGGAGAAGAATTTGTGTGTGGAGATCCAAAAGTTGATATTCGTGTTGGAGAGGAATATCAGGCCGAGATACCTCCTATGTTATGTGAATCCGAACGTGTAGCCTATCTTTTGAATCCTCTAGCTTCGGATCTTGAATCTCATGCCATAATTGTGGGACTACCTGTTGATATAACGTGGATAGACACCAAACTTAAAGATGATAATGTAGACATGAGTGAGTCTCTCAAATCTCTGAAAACTAAAAGAAACCGCAGAGGTGAGAGTGAGAAGAACAGGGATTCATCTAAGCATCTTGAAGCTGTGCTGAGAGATCATCCAGTTCTTGGGAAGATTTGGAGGTAGATGGTTTTGTTCTTGGGCTGTATACATTCGGGAAGAACTTTACTCAGGTAAAGAAGTTGTTGGAGAGCAAAGAAACAGGAGAACTACTTTCTTTTTACTATGGTAAGTTCTACAAATCTACTAAGCACAAGATTTGGTCTAACTCCCTTAAGAAGCGGAGTAGGAAATGCATACAAGGGAAGAAGCTTTACTCAGGTTGGAGACTTCATCAGTTGTTGTCCCGTTTGATTCCCAGCATTACCGATGAATCGCACAAAACAAAGCTTGTAAAGGTGAGTCTCTTTGCACATTCTTTTACACTGACCATATTAACAAAGGTGTACCTTATACATTAACAGGTCTCAAAGTCATTTGCTGAAGGGAATACATCTCTGGAGAAATACGTCAGTGCTGTGAAGGAACTAGTGGGTCTTCGGTCTCTTGTAGAGGCTGTAGCAATCGGTAAAGACAAAGATCTGACTGTCCTAACAACAGAACCTGTTAAGTCGAAGCAATGGTTCACAGTTTCCTCTGCAGTTCCTGCTGGTTTAGGGGTATACAGTTCACTCACATGTGATGAAATAATCGAAAAACTGGAGTGGTGGTTCCCGTCTAAGCAAAGCCCGTTGCAATGATATCTTCTGGGAAGCTGTGTGGCCACGTTTGCTAGCCAGAGGGTGGCATTCTGAGCAGCCAAAAGACCGAGGTTACATCAAATCTAAAGACAACAACATTGTCTTCCTCATCCCTGGGGTAAAGAAGTTTTCGAGAAGAAAACTTGTTAAACAGAATCATTACTTTGATTCTATCAGTGACATAATCAAAAAGGTTGTTTCCGATCCTGAGCTTCTTGAGTTTGAGGCAGACGAGATCAGACCTTCCAATGGAATCAGGGAAGAGAATGATACCCACGACCAGTCAAAGCAAGAGAAACGCCGTTACCTAAAGTCTCCAGACTCTTCTTCTTCTACTCATATGAAGTTCACCGTTGTGGACACTACTAGTTTGGCATCAGGAGGCAAGTTGTGTGCATTTCGAGAGTTGAAGAATCCAAATCCAGAATCAAAGGCTTGTCAAGGAGATAACAACTTTTGTGTGGATGTAGAGAAGCATATCAAGTTTGGTAAAGAATGTAAGTGGGAAAAGAGACGAATGAAGAAACTGGTGGAAGAACCGGCGAGATTCATGATTGTGGATACAAGTAGTGGGCAGTCATCAGGGATAAGGAGACGGAGACGTTTGCCCGCTAATGAGAATCTCTGCAAGGGCTTTGGTGATCCATCATCATCGCACAACCAACCTGGTACCAATACAGGTGTGACTTGGGAGCTGACTGGTTCTGGTGTGAAGGAGGAGACTGTTCGGTCAAAGAAGAGGTCTGTCCGAAAATCTGAATCTGTTAACAATCATTCGCCTGGTTCTTTTCCCTTGCCTAAACGAAGGCGGCTCAGTGCGTGTGTAAGGAAAGATATAGAACGTTTTGGTGAAAGTTCGGTTGATTTTGTGAACATCAAGACTGAGAAATCAGAAGAAGCTGGAGATAGGACAGAGATTCTGAGGCCAAAGATTGAACCAAGTGAGTTATGTTCTATAGACATGCAGTCTTCTTCAAAGAAACAAGAAGCGCTTCAGGAAGCCGGTTCATCAGAAAAACAACAAGAGGAATCAAGTGAGTTGTGTTCTTCAAAGGATCTGGAAGAGAAACTGATTCAACTTCCTTCCATGTCAGGCTCAGACAAGAGGAGTTCTCCTTCCGCTGGTCATGGAACTACTCAAGAAATTGCATCAATAAAACAAGAAGAAGAAGAAGAGCAAAACCAACAGATAAACACAGATCCTCCGAGAAGACAAAGCACAAGAAAGAGGCCATTGACTACACGTGCTCTTGAAGCTCTTGAATCAGGGTTTTATACAGCAAAGACCTTGAAAAGCACACCTAAACCGATCAAACGTGAAAGGTCTGCAAGGATCAAGCACTCAACCAATGCGAGTAACAGAGCTCAACGTGAGTCAGACAATGGGTTTCTTGTAAAGGAAACCACATCAAGTAACCCGCTGGACCGGACGGAGTGTTCGGAACCGAGCTTTCTTGCGGACAAAGCAACAACAGCGAGTAAGCCTGTGGATCAAACAGAGGATTCTAACCAGGAGACAACCGAGTTCCCTAAACGCCCTCCGATTCTTTTAAAACTTCCCTTTAAGCGAGGCTGAAGTATGAATCATTTTTGCGCTTTTACCTCATCTTAGAGCTTCAACTTTCTGAGAAAATGTGTATAGAAAAAGAAAACTCTTTAGAGGGATTTCTGTTTTTCCTTTTTTGTTTTGGTGTTTGCCTGTGAAAACTCTTTAGACATATTCATGGCTCTAATATTTTATTCTTTTGCCATGCAAATGCTTAGCCAAGAGTCTGCATCAACTCGATTTAATAAACATATGGTTCTAGTCCCTCTCTAGTACATTAACCAGAACTAGATTTAGATTTCATTTTTCGGTTATATCTGCTCCAAATTCCTGCTGCTTAATTTTCCTAAACTAAATGTTTCAGTATTGCTATCTACACACATTCCATAATGATGTTTTTTAGAGTTACTATGTTAATGAAAGCGAGATGAAACTTGGAAGGTAGGTGGTGAACAGTCAAGAATAAGTGAAACCAACACAAATAACATAGTAGTTCTGAAAACACTTCTCTTTTCATTAGAAATTTTCTAAACAATTTTTTTGCAGATAAACGACTTGAAATGGACTGGTATCTTTTGTGATCCAACACCAGTTGAACTATATTCTTTATTCACTCACCTTTAGAACCCAAAAAATCATTTGTGTTTTGATGGAGTTGTTCATTTGTCCATCTATCATCTGTATCCAGATGATTCATTTAGATGATTCATCTATTTTTACGATGGTGTTTAGTGCAATGAATTACTTATTTTTTCGATAAAAATAGGAAAATGGTCAAATGGAAAATGGTCAAATGGAAAATGTGTGATTAAAAAATATTGAAATGCATGGCCATAAAACACTCCAAATAGAGTAGCACTCAAGATATTCTAAGCTATTGAAAATACTCGACTACTGTCTTTCTTCATTTAACAATTCTTAATGATGGTTATCTATCAATTTAAAAAGAGATGAGACTCGTTTGAAAATACTTGTCATTGGTTATTAATTGCCTTCGATAAATTTTCACTTATTAGAGTATTTAGGAACCTCAGCACAAACAATATCATTTGAAATAAACTGATTTCATGATACCATCATCTTATCATACTAGTTCCATGGTAGTAACGAAAGTGTATTCATAGATTATAACCATCCATCTAGTTTACTTTATTTATTTTTATCAAACTTTATTTATTCAATAGATAGATATATAAGAACTAGAATGGAATATAACTAGTCTAAGAACCAGCCGTCTTATCCCCTTGGGTATCTTCTGAGAATTGAACATCACACCCAAATGGAAACATAAGCATATAGCTTCGAGTTACTGTTGTCTCTGCCTTCATTGACCACCTGCAAGCCATAGGTATATATGTAAGTGAAGACTTTGATTGTAGTCAAAACTGAATTGAATTGTGATTCATTAGGTGATAAAACAAAACCTGTATCTACACAAATTGTGGATGAAAATGGCCATGAGCAGCTTCGCAAAGTAAGCCCCTACACATAGTCTTGGACCAGCGCCAAAGGGGATGTAATTCTTGGATACCAAAGCACTAAGGTCTTTCCCCTGGGAGTTTTTAACAGATGTTAAAAAATTTGTGGACTTGATTAATGGAATAAGAAGTATATATGTAACAGATAAAGTTTAAATCACCTTCCAGCGCCATGGATTGAATACAAAAGGGTCTTCATACTTTTCAGGGTTAAAATGGACATTAGGATAGCCCATGAAGGTCCAACCGGCCGGAATTGTATAATCACCAACTTGGATGTCATGATCAGGTTTTCTAAGCACTACAGGCACCGTCGTTGTGACCCTAAGAGACTCATTGATCACCTGAAACAGAACACCGTGCTTTTGTGAGCTACTAAGATATGTCAATACATGAAGAAGCCGATTGGTATGATCCTAAAAGTCTAATCTGATGCTCTCAGATTATCCTAACGTGTGGGAATGCAACAATGCGCCGGTGGTCAAGTCCCAGAAATTAGTCGGTTGGGTCACAGTCCGCCAGATATTCCGAATCAATAAAATAAAAAAGAAGCTGAATGGTAGATACTTTATAAATTGTCATTGTAAACATGATTTTCTTGTAAGTACTAACCATATGGGTGAAAGTCATGGATTTGTAGTCTTCCCATGTTAAGCATGCATCCTTGTCAGTCCTATCTTTGAGTATTCTCGCATGCTCTCTCTCTAGCTCTCGCATCACTTTAGGCTTTTCGCTTATGAGCTTTACAGTAGCAGCAAGAATCCTTGGTGTTGTTTCATTAGCAATCAGAAAAAATGTATATATGTAATCTATCGCATTCTCAACGCTCATCTTTTCTTTTCCTCCTTCCTTTTCTTCTCCAAATATGATTTTGAAGAACTCTCCAAACTCCTCTCCTGATGCTCTCTTCTTCAACACTACATTCTTTAGTAAATTCATCATCCTCTTTCTTGCCTGCATGAATGGAATATAATCACTATCACGACCTCTATTTTTTTTTTCTTAAACAGGAGCTAATGCTTATTGAAAATAATTACATTCATCATGTTATAGACACCAATCCCAGGAAGCTTGAAAGGGAAGCGAAACCAGCCACTCGGAAATTTTCTCCAGCAAGTTGCGAGTTCTTTCGCCGTCTCTGGCTCCATGTCGCCCATAACTTTCTTTGCAAGGCATTCAATTAATATCTGTAACGATTGGTAATAATAATCCATTATTCTAGTGTGGATTGTATATATTGCCAGGAAATAAAGACAATGCGAAATATCCTAGTATAGTGTTAAAAAGATTTTGTACAAATAAAAGCTTTTTAAGAAAAAAATAACCAAAATGTTGTATTAAAGGTGTAAATATTCATTTATATCCATAAGATTAACTAATTTAGATTTATGATTTAGGATTATGGATAATAAATTTAATATTTTAAAAAATAAAAAATAAATATTAAAATTATTAAAATAAAAATTATTATTTCAGTCATTTTTTAGAGATTTTTTGGTGACAATTTTTTTTTTAAAAAAAAAAACTATTTAAGAAAACACCCGATGTTATATGATTGACTTTTTTACCTTGCTTGCTGCTTCCTTGACGTCAAGGGACCCGTTCTTAGCTCCTTCCTGCATGTGTGTGCGAGCCAAGAGATCGATGTCTTCGATAACTCTCAGTTTTAAACCTTGTGGACCTAACAACTGGAACGTCAAGCTTCGGACATGTTTATGGGACTCTAGGCTCTGCACAAACAAGTTATTATTGCCAAATAGCCTTGTTATGCTCTTCGGGACACCAATTGTACGATTTGTCTTTGCTATCTCCATATTCAATTCATTATCCATCGAGACTATAACTTTGCCTCCAAATAAGCTTGTCCTAAAAACTGGTCCATGTCTTTATTTTTTCCCCAAAAATGAAAAAGTAAAGACAAGTTAACTTAAAGTGAGTTAGGATAATTATATAGCCAAAAACAAAATAAGTGAATTTGGGATGATTTAGAAAAATATTTCCAAACATGCATGAAAAAAAAATTTAGAAGCCAAAAACCATTTGTGTTTTTACGGGGCTGTTTGTATGGTGTTTAGTGCAAATGAATTATTCAGTCAAAAAAAACATGCATGCAAATTTTTGTATGATAGTTTAAAGGATTGATTCTTTCGTCTCCTGGATACAACCTTTCTTTAGTGTCTATTGTTATTTTTAAAAACCCAAATTTTTCAAAAGTTAACTCCACGCTGGGAAGAGATTATAGACCTAAGATTCGAAATTATGGACAAATTATCTTTAAAAAAATTACTGCATGGCATAGAAAGAATCGAAATAACCTAATGAGTCTCTTCTTGACAAATGATGGGAACTGAAGAGCATCATGAGGCTTCATAAACTCGAAAGTCTCTCCGATGATTGGAAACCCCATTGATCCAGGAGGAAGTTTTCCATTATATTTTGGGTTTTTCCACTGAGAAATCCAGTGACATAGCATTAGCACTAAGAGTGAAATCATTACAATCCATAACTCATAAACTTGTAACATGTTGATTGATTTCTCTCTTTGAACTATTTTGGATATCTTTTTTTGTGTCTGATAGAAAATATATATCTCTCCTTTTATACTGGTAAAGCAACCTTCCAAAGTATTTTACTTTTTTTTCAAAACCTTTTTATAAAATTAAAAAACATTGAAATCTTTTCGTCTCTTTTATGCTTGCTGCCAAATGTTCATCTAATTATTTGTTGGTAAGACAGATTTATCTAAACCATTAACAGAATTACTAATAAAACATGTTATGAAAAGGATCTCTCTTTAAATTGGCAGATTAACCTTCCAAGGTTTTTACTTTTTGAAAAAAAAAATCTTTAAATTAAATGAATTGGATTCTATCGACTTTTTTTATATAAAGGAAAAATTCATCTAAACTTCTTGTGTCATGGATTCATCTTAACATTTAATATATTTTACTTAAATAATGTCACTGATTATTAAGATATATTAAATATTAAATTAAGCATTTAAAATGCTAAATGAGCCTCCAAATAAAATAGTAAGTGTAATTATTTAATACTAAATCCATATCTATATCTCCATAATATTATTTAAAAAATAATTTTCCTATATGTCATAATCATGTTAATATTTATAACGATTAATTATAGCAATACTCTTAATGAATTAAATAAATCTAATTGCTATTATTGAAACAATATATGCTTTTTATTTTTTATTTTGGTTTTCTTTTCTTTATAGTATCCAAATAGCCCATATAATAAAAACAATAATAAATTAAAATGAAAATATATTATGTATATAATGTGATTCATAAAAGGAAAGCTCACAAATAATATTTTAAAGTATACCAATAATAATACCTTTAATGATAATCTTAAACAACATAATATATAATTACAAGTAATAAATATTTTATTTAAATCAACCTATTTCCTGTGTTACAAAAAAAAATCTATTTTTCAAATTATTACAAAAAATAATTTAAATTGTATAAAATAAGATACCTTTAATGAATATAAAGTTATTTTCTTTTTCTTTTTATTTAAGTTTTCTTTTATATTTTTTCCACACAACTTGTATGATAAATAAAACATTATAAAATTTTAAAAGAAAATGTTATATATATAATGAAATTTCATAAAACGGAATACAAAAATAATCTTGATATTAAAGTAAAGAAAATAATCTCTTTTAAAATTTTCTGATTATGTTTTATGCAAGCTTTCACCAATCATCACTTTATTTTTTCTAATTTTAGTTTTGCCAATTAATATATACCAAATTATTACAAAAGTCAAAAAAAAAAACTTACAATCTAAGATGAAGATCCAAACTAATACAATTAATTTGATTTGGCTGAGCTAGATTAAAAATAGTTGTACTTAAATTTGAAAAAATATATGTAATACAGTAATTGGACCAATCCAAATTCTTAAATATACAATAAAAATTAACTAAAATAATAATATATTATTATTCATAATAATATTTATACACATATATCATAGACAGACTCAACATATTAATAAATAAATATGAAATTCTCAAATAATAATACTAGATGATAAGCAATTATTACATTTTTTGTATAATTTACATATATGTACAACGTTTCAAAAGACTATCATTGTTATTCATTTATATAACTTTGAACAACTCAATATTTTAATTTATTTTTACTATTTGATTATAAAAACAACATATATTAAAGAAAATACAGTTTTACCAAAATAAATTTACAAATCTACGACAGAAATAAACTAAATAAAAATAATAAAATTTATCAAAATTTTAATTTATAGAACAAAAAATAATGATTGAATCAGAAGAATAGATGTCATTCAATGTATCCAAATAGTAACAAATAGACGAGATATTATTTATCCAAAATCATATGTTTAATTAAATATAATAATATTATTTAAAATAAATCATGCACATTGATTGCAATATATATTGAAAAATAATTTAAATTTTAAAAAGCTATTATAATGTGTATATATATATTTGCGTGTGTGTGTGAGTATAGCAAATTACTTGATATTATAGTAAACATAAAATTGAATAGAGATAAGTATTTACACCCAAAATACTTGTTTATCCAATAAATTATTTTATATAAAAATATTAATTAAATATGTTGATCAACACGCAAAATATGTTGATCAAATATTTATTAGTCTTTTGTAGATTAAGAGTTTGACTGGGTTTTTTCATTAGCACCTGCAAACCCAGTTTTTGTAGTCGATAGTAATTAAATGCTTTAGAAAATTTGTGCTGGACATGCTATGGTTTAAAGAGGGATTGAATAATTTTTCATATTAAAATAGAGTGAAAAGGCACACATTTTCGCCCCACCCTTTAAATCTGAGTCTCGCTGTATTCCCCATAATATTTTGCCTTCCCCAAGACACATTCATCTCTCTCTTCTGCTTCAAAGAGCTAACAACTTTTTTGTTTTCTGAAATGGCAACAGAAGAAATGAAACCGGAAACTAAGAAAACAGAAGAGAAGCAATCCCCACAAGTCAAAGATCTTACTCCTCCTCCTCTTGCACTTCCATACAAGGTCTTACTTACCCTTCATGCATATAACTCTATGTTGACTCCATGTAGTTAGTTTATAAGCTTCACTATTCCAAGAGGAATCTTCTCACAAACCTATTGATAAATATTCTACATGTTCAACTTCTTTTTTTTTTTTGGTCTTTAGTATATCTCTTTTCAATAATTTGTTCTTTATTTGTTGTATATCTATTTTTTGGACTCGCAGACATGCAACTTGAAGGTTTCTATTCACTGTGAAGGCTGCAAAAGAAAAGTGAAAAAAATCCTTACCAGCATTGAAGGTATTCATTAAACACTTTCAGTTTTGTTGTTGGTTTTAAACTTATAAAATAAATCATTTTTGAAATAATTGTTTCGTTCATACCCGATTTGCCGACTAAATAAGTGTATAGGAGCCGATTTTTAGAACAATGATATATATTATGATTCAGGATTGTTAATTTATTATTGAGCATACAAAATGTAATATGGTTGTAGGTGTTTATAGAGTGGACATTGATGTGAAGCAGAACACTGTAATGGTGATGGGAATGGTCTCACCGGAGATTCTGTTAAAGAAGCTTCACAAGGCAGGCAAAAACGCGGATCTATTGCCGGAGATACCCGACCCGGTAGAGAACAAACCCCATGACCCGAAAGAGAATAAACCTGTCGACCCGAAAAAGAAGAATAAAAAGAAGAAAGAAGAAAAACCGGAAATAACCGATAAAGTTACCTCGTCCGGTTCTGATAAACCGGAATCTGAAAAACCTGACGGCGCCGGAGAGTGTATTTCCGGCGACGGCGGTGAAACTAGTGTTCCAGTGAAAGAGGATAAATCCGAAAGTCTCAAAAAGAAAGATTCTACTCCGGCAGATTCTCCGGCACCGACAGAATCTCCGGCACCGGCGGCAGAGAAGAAAGCTGAAGAAAGCAGTGGCAGTGTTGGTAAAAAGAAGAAAAAGAAAGGGCAAAACATGAGCAGTGCTAACAATCCTAACGGTGGACCTGCCCGTACTAGATCACTTCCTACGCCCACTACTACTACTCCTGCAGCAGAAGATCATGACCGTTCAATCAATCAACCCGACGTCCATCATCAAATGCCAACCAATAGCATTACGCCACGTCAGGATATGTATCCCTATCCACCTAACTACTATGCGCCGCAGGTTATGTACGGCGTAAGCTATAACGTTGCTCAACCTCCGGTGAGCGTAGACGCTGCATCGTATTATTACTCACATGCGCCACCTCATTCGTATGCGTATATGCACCCTGGCTATCTACCGTCGGATCAAAACTCGTATCCATCACGACCGTCCGATTCGTTTGAGTTATTCAGCGATGAGAACCCAAATGGATGTTCGGTGATGTGATTCTTAACGAAGAAGGCAATTACTGAAATGACCCTGAACTTCCGCTTATACGCCTTGTATGATTAAAGGGTGGTCTCGTATTTTAAAGTTGTACACGTGAAAGTGAGTTAGTGGTCTAATGAAAACCTTCATAGTTAGGTTTTGAAACTATGATTATGTTTTGATAAAGTATTTCCTAGCTTTTTCTTTTTAATTTAATGATTTAGATCCTCTGCTTTTACATAACTTTTTCTCTATTTGTTTGCTTTGTTATTTGTTTTCCCCTTTTTATTCACTGGATCTTTAACATCTAAAGTAGCTAAAAAGAATAGTTTGTGAATCAGTTATACTCTGTCTGCTAAAAAGACCTGATTTTTAAGGTTTTTTTGTACATCGATTAAAGAATTACAAAATTTTATTCAATTTATTTCATTTATTTATAAACAACTAATTTAACCAGTACAAAATCGTAATGCAGGGTCTAAATAGTTATAAACATAAATTATATTTTACCACAAAATATTATAGAGTATTTAGTTTTTACATAGAAATTTGAAACATCATGTAAAATAAAATATTTTTTTAAACAGTATTAAAAATGTGGAATATGCATCTTATGCAATATTGCAATGCTTAGTTGTAAGGGAAAATTGTGATGCGTAAAGTGTAGAAGATGACTGGGCACTTTTTTGGCAATTCTTTTTTTGTTTTCTGTTCTTAAAATGACGTTGTATGAATCACTTGTGCATGGGGACATGTAATTTTTAAATGATTTTGACCTTTCAAATCAAGGTTTAATTGTTTCATTTATTGTCCTATATTAAGGTGCATATTACTAGATGATAAGAAAAAGAAAACAAATTTTGTTCAAAAAAAAAGAAAAAGAAACAAATTAAAGGCTCTGTCTTGCTTTTCTTTTATACCAAATAAGTTAATTATAGCTTCGATAAATGTAATATTTCTTAAAAAGTAAAAGCTGAAATAGTGAACTTCTCGAGAAAAAGTAGGGAGGTTTTAGGAGAGGGTAATCTACAGAATTACATATTCATTTCTCATTTGTCTACAATCAATGATGTCAGAATAAGTTACGTAAAAACGGTAACTCGACGCTTTTGTTTTATCTCACTAATAAACATGCTTTCACGGAGTTATTAACTAGACTGACACTGACATAACATAGTAGTATTAAACTTTGTTCATGTAACACTGGTAAGAAACAAATGAACAAAGAGAAGATAACAAATCACATAAAACATTATTGTCTAGTTTAAAATACTCCTCCCTAATGAGAAAAAAGAAGAACATAAGATACATCGATCCACCGTAGTTGTAGTCTAGTTTACAATTTACAATCTTCTCCCAACTCCACCTAGTATCTAAGTCCTTTTCAATGTTTGATAGAACCTTGATATAGAAAAATATGGATCCTGATAAGGGGAGAATCCAAAGATCTTTTTGGAGTGGGTGCGCAATTGTAAAAATAAGTGAAAAGTTATACGTTGTGGTTATAGTTGTCGTTTCAAGTTTGTACGAAATAAAAACACTATTACTATATAACTAACTACTTTTCAACAAAAAATAGAATATCATGTAAAATCAATAATTTTTGCATTGAAATTATAAAACGATATTTATTTTTAAATAAAAATTTTACTCTACAATGATAATTAATTTAAAAGAGAAGTAGTAGATAATTATAAGTGTCTACGTCAAATTTGTTAAGAAATACACTAAAATTTTAAAATGTTATAGAGACATGTGTACCCATTCTCCTCTACCTAGCTTCACTATTGATCCTAGTTACTGGTGTGAATTTACAAAAAAAAGACTTCTATTATAACTTTAGTATATAAAAATATTTATAGGCTCTATTGAGTAGGAAAACTATAGAAATAAAAATCATCTTTGGACCTTTGTACCAACTAAATTTTCTTTTAACATTAGGCTGACACTGAACTTATGTAAAATACACCTCTAACCCCATGCACTGAAACCGGCTTACTCATATTGTTCGGTTGTAGTATAAAATATCAATTAAATATGGTTTCGCGTTTTGTGTGGAAATTGTTTTGAAAAGTCTTCCTTATAATTATTCGGATTATATTATATGATTTTTAAATTTATGGTTTATATTTGTGTTATATAACATGTAGATGTAATATACTTTTACCTTTGTTATGTTTTTGGACATCTATATAATATATTTTCGATACATATAAAAGATTGATTTGTGTAATATGTATTGTACATAATGATAGCTTATAATATATAATGTTTCATATGTAATAATTAAATGGTTTAATTTGGTGATTAATTGTGATATTATTTTTTTCTTAAATTAAGAACTTAATTTTGTTCACATTTTATGCTGTATTAATTTAAATTATATAAATAATTATTTTAAAACAATTTAGTCCTATAATAAGTTTAAAACAAGTTTTTTATTTTTTAATTAATTTCGAGTTTCTTGACATTTTTAAACTTTGTGATTATCAAAGTGAATTATTAAAAACTGTACATTGTTAATTGTGCTATATATATTTCATATTAATATTAGGATTAATATTTTTAAATTGAATAGGTAAATTTTATTAGATATATCACAAATTTTTAAGGGTTTTGTAAAACTATATTACACCTTTGGGCCAGAAAATATTAATTGATAAGATCCACGGAATTGCAACTAAATAACATATTTGTTTATGGATTAGGGCAATTATTCAAAATCACTATAATTTGTCCAAGAAACGAAATTAAGCCCAAAAGTATAACATATGTATTCTGGAAGTTAAAAACGTATGTATGGTCAACTACTATTTTCAAAATATCTTTTTTCTTTTGCGTTGGTGAAAAGCAAAAGGAAAATCTTAAATCAAGTTCTTCTCTCTCTCTTTCTTCTTGGGCATGATACCGATGGAAATGTGGTTCCCAAAATGTCTACAAAATAAAATGATCTTACTAACTTTTAGTTTTTTCAAAACATGCATGAGGTTTGCTATGTCAATAAGATTGGTTATCATCTTTACAAGATAGGTTTTTTTTTTTTTTTTTTTTGTATAAGATCTTTACAAGATAGGTTACGTTCATCTGTTTGCTAATATAAGAAATGTATAACTTTGTAGATCACCGAGTAATTTAAGAAATAGTCATGGAAAAAGAGAAGTCGAGATGATTAACCAGGGAACTTTTTGGAATTTTATCAGTAACCATGTTCTTTATGTTTCATAATAAATGTACATATTTTACATAAATTAAAAATTATATATAATAAGACTAATTTATCTTTATTTAATATATAATTAATTAAATAAAATTTAACTAAAAACTTAGTAGTTAAGTTTGACAAAATGATTATTCTATTACTCAAATTAATGGTAGTTTAATAACAACATCGGAATAAAACAACCAAAATAACAGAGATAACGATGATAAAAAAATCTATAAGTTCAATAGCATAAGTTAGCCAATCTGTTGATGTTTTCATCATCAAATCAGATCTTACAACCCGTTCCAAAGTTTTGACATCTTTACAACCCGTTCCAAAGTTTTGACAAATTGAACGTTGAAGCATGCATTACATCGAAGTGCCTAATTGTTGTAGAATTGACTCTCTGCGTAGTTGGTTCCTTGTACCATGTTAGCTGAATACTTCTCTAGACGTCCTTCCACACCAAACTAAACCCACTAAACAATGAAATAGATAGAAGCCCATGAACCATACACAAGACATATAAATTTACTAATTAGTTAAAAATGTAAGTAATTTTTTTTTGAACAAATGTAAGTAAATTTAATATATAAAATTGCATTAAAATGTAGAATAACACTTATTGTAGAAACAAAAAAAAACAAGCCTCAATATGAAATGGAGAGAATATTAAATGTATAGAATGTAGGGGTTATAACTTAGGCGTAGTGGTATGGGCTTTCAGATATCACTTCCATGAACCAGATTTGGATAGAGTTTAAGCGAGTTTTGTTACTTGTTGCTCTACAGAATAGTGAACATTAAATGAACTCTTGCATCGAAAGTAGAGCTGCATGAATTTTGAGGAACATTATCGGAAGTTTCATATCACAATTGACATTACAAGTAGGATTGCCTTGAAAACTGTAGATTGTGTTTGAATGTTAAATTAGCTTTCCCTTATTTCACTCCATTATCAATAGATTCATCTCAATAAAACTCAAAACCAGTTTTTTTTATACTTCAGAAAAGATAGTTTTCAAATTATTTAATCAGAGACAGAACTAAAAATAAAATTCGAAAGATAATCCCTCAGTAACTTAACTTTGATTCAGTCAATAGAAATCAGTATTAGCATGGTTAATACATCACAGGGATTTGTTGGTATCTCTCACTTAATCTAATTCAAAAAAAAAAACCTTTTTAGTGAATAACAAGTTTGCTCCCTCAGAAAATAAATTACAAATCATTTAAGACTTTATCAGGTATACATTAGCATTTAAATCATCACGGGGAACACAATCGAATTTTAACTTAATTTTCTAATAAACAAAAAAAATATATGATTTTAGAGGGTTTAAGGGCTCAGAAAAATTGTTAGAAAACAGTTATTTTCAATGACCACAAAAGGTCTCATAATGAGCTGGGATAATATGTTATCATCACCGCCGCTTAAACCCCATTTTAATATCAAAAAATCAAAAATTAGAAATCAAGAATAGAAAGGCTCAGATATATGTATGAACATAGTTGTACTCCTTGACCACAAAAGGTCTCATAGAGCTGGGATTATATGTTATCATCATCGCCGTTACAACACTAATCACGCAAATAACACAGTAAAGACAGAGCAGAGACTCGGAATCGGAATAAGAGTCGCTAAAAACAGAGAGTAAAACAATGAATCGGAGACACGAATGTTTCAACTCAAGTTATAAGGTAGAGATACAATGGAAGGAGAAGTAAAGAGATCCAAAACCAGTGAGACGCCTCTGTTAGAGATTATCGAAAAGGTATTTATAAGGACTGCTTAGAGTAACTAGGGTTTTCGTATCACAAGCCCTAATTTATCCAAAGCCTTTTGTTTTGGGCTTTATACAATATGACGTTCTTAGAACTTTATATGGCCCACAAATCGTGTTTGTTTAACGTCATGTTAAGAAAATTAATACTCTTTTATGGAATTGTATACGAATTTGTTTGTGTAACTATTATTATTCAAATGGTTTTGATTGATAGAGCTGATGATAAAACATGAACATGATGCTACAGGAACAATATACCATTAGTTAACAAATATTCATAATGATTTGTTAAAAATTGAATTTTTTAATAAATAACAAAATATATGTAGAATTCTTTTTGATGGTTTGATGAAATTAAAATTGTAAAAATATTTAATTTATTTACTAAAGTATGATACATATTCCTAAAATTTTAAATTAAAATAACTCTATATTTTATATGATATATAGTTTAATTTAAATGATATTTAAATTGATTTCTATATTTTTAATATGAATATATTTTAAATGGATTTTTAATCATATAGTTTACGATCATTTGTATATTTATGTAATAAAACAAAATCACAATCACAATTTTTTCATAGTAAATTTTTAAATAATTTAAGTAATTTATAGTTCAAAATATAGCATATACGGAAAAAACTAAAATTTTGTTATACGTTTGATGTCATTTTTATTATATTTTAATAATATAAAATTAAGGAGAATTTTCATGTTTACCACATTATTGGTATCTTCAATAAACAGACATTTTCACAAATAATTTTTTTTAAGAGGCAAAAAAAATTAAATAAATTAAAATTCTAAAATTCATATTTCAAAACCATATCCCACCCATCAACTCTAACCCTTAAATCTTAGATTAATTAATCTTAGGGTTATAAGTATATTTTTCTCTTTTAAAAATGAGGGTAAAAGTAGTTAAAGTAAACATGAAAAGTGATAAAAGAAATATGATTTTTTGAAAATTAAACAAAAATGATAGATGATACATAAATTGTTATCAAATCATTATTACTCGAAATCATTAATCGACATCTATATAATTTAATCCCATTAGGTAAGCCGTTGTTTTTATTTTAAGAAAGCATGAATAATATTTTTTTGTAAATTATCAATTAGTTTTATGGTTAGTTTAATGAGAAATGTAATATATATTTAGATAGACCAATTTTTTCTTTAATGTTTTAAGAGTAATTCTGTTGATGCCACATGACATAGCTTACACGTAGGAAAAAAAGAGGCAAACATCTCAACATATGGATTGACCAATGAGGTTATGAACCTTATGATCATGTTTATGAACTTATAAGTTTTGTATCATATCCTTTCTTCAGTGGCAAGTCATCAATCACTCTTTGCCATCACCATCATAGCTAAGAACTCTATGTGTAGCTTGATTGAATCTGTCTTCTCTTTTGAATTCTTTACATCTTCAAAGGGATTAGCCCACATCAAGTTTATATTCCAAAACTCCAAGTACCTGATTCATGCAGTGTACAACATATGTACCAATTCGCAAGGGACAACCTATTTAAACAAGAATAAAAGACATTAGGTACTTCCCTTGCATGTATTTGGAATGTTGGGGAAGAGTGTCAGCCTTCTTGGCTTATGCATCTGAATCTTTCACCCATTCTTTATCACAAGCACTGCATTGTTTTCTTGAGTCTCTAATTTGGTGGGGGACTTTGCAACCTTCTTATTAACTTTTTTAACACATTCTTTTGAAGCACATTAGACGGACAACTATGTTATTACTCGACCAAGAGTATTCCAAACTAGTTAGAGTCTTTTGAATCTTTGTAGTGCTATGAAGAATGGATGCTGGCTTTTCATTTAACACTCTTCCTCAAAAATGGTTTGAAAATAAGAGTATATGGTTAAAGCTTGAAAGATGAAAGCTATGATCATAATGCCTTGAAACCACCAGCCTACTTGTCTTGAATAGTGTCATGCCTTGGAAGATGAAAGCTAATGATCAGAATATTTTGGTCGATATTTTTTAATTTTTAATTATTTTAATTAGATCTAAAATAAAAGACAAGTTTATAACTATTAATATCATTTGCCAAATATTTTAAATGATATTACAAACAATAGTTTTATGGTAACTAATTGTCAAAATTATAGAAAGAGTAATAATGTTTGATTAATTCTTTCTTATATTTTTAAACCATATAAATAATGAATAATTTAGTTGATATTAATATAAATAAGTTCATATTGTGTTCAATTTTTCTTTTCATATTCATATATATAAAATTATAATAATTTTTAATTTCTTATAATGTCCATATATGAATTATGAATCATTTATGATTTTGTTTTAAAAAAATCAAAAATATTTATTATGGCTTCCAAAATAATTTTATAAGAATTTAAAAATTGTTTATAAGAGCACATAAAAGAAAAATAGAAATTATATATTAAATGAAAAGTTACTTAAGTGACTTTTGCGTAAGTGTTGATTATTAGTGAAGTCTTAAGAAAATTATTATAACTTTTTTGGTCTATGATTTTTAATTTTATTATAATTAAATCTAAAATAAAAAATAAAACTAGAATCGAAGCTCAAGAAAAGGAGTAATAATGTTTAAATAATTATTTTATAGTTATAAACTACATAGTATAATGAATGAAATTATTTATAGATAAATCACTGTAATAATTCTATATTTTACATAAAGAATTATATTGGTATATAAGTATATCTTAACTATTATTGTTTTATAAGTTCATATATTTTATAACATATATAAATATATATTAAAAATATTTAGTGTTTAGCTATCTAATATTTAGAAAATTCGAAAGAGTTATCAATTTAATTTACTCCTTAAAGCATGGCTAAAAATGGAAAAGACAAAAGCACCCTCACATGCATCTCGCTTTAAAAAATGCTGGTCAAAATCTAACAATAAAAATTAATATTTCATCAAAATTTAATAAATAGTATTAAAATGCGGGTGAAAATCTAATAATACATTAATATTTGATCAAAATATAATAAGAAACATTAAAGTGCCGGTCAAAATCTATCTCATATTCATGTATCTATTTCTAATTTAGTATGTATCCTCTCGAATATTGATTCATTACGCTTACAATGCGGATCAAAATCCATCTCACATTCATGTATTTATTTCTAATTTAGTATGTATCCTCTCGAATATTGATCCATTACGCTTACAATAAAATGATAAATTAGTTTAACTAACTTTTGTAAAATAAAAGCATAACATTCATAATATATATCCACCATTCATCTAAACATTCATAAATTAGAATACTTTAAATATGAAAATTTATCTTTTTAATGTTTCTCATTATTGTTCAAAAAATTATAGTATTATATATAATATATATATTTTATAAAATAGTTATACCCACAAATTTATGGGCAACCACCTAGTTTTATGTAAATGATGTGAAATGAGGATAAGTCATTAATATGAAATGTCAAAATTAAGTAACACTCAGTTATATACTTCAAACCTCAAATGTTTATCAATTTTATTTAAAGCAGTGATTCTATTAAATAAAAAGCCTTGAATTCGAAAGAGTTATCAATTTAATTTACTCCTTAAAGCATGGCTAAAAAATGGAAAAGACCAAAAGCACCCTCACATGAACTGAACGGAGTCAACGGACGGAGATTTTGCCGTTAAAGAGATATGATGGTGGGGGCAGCCACAAAGTCACGTCTCTTTTATAAACTCTGACTCTTCCTTTTCTTCTCTCAATACAACATTTCTCCGCCCTCTCCCTCTCCGGTTTAGTCTCTCCGGTTATCAAAAATCTTCCCGGTGAGAAAATAATTGGCTATTTCCCGAACAAAAATCTGATGCGGACGATCTTAAGCGTCTTTATATTTGAATTCTACTATTCAAGCTTTTTAGTTACTGCTTTATTGCTCAAAAATAGATTTTTTTCCTTCCTTCACACATATTTACATCGTATCTTTTGTAGGAACATTAGGTTTAAAAATTTAATCTTTGGATGGGTTCTGATCCTGAAGAAGCTGAATCACCTGGAACTCTGTGTTTACATGCATTCTCAGATTTAACACATGTATCTCCTGTTGTGTTCTTATACCTTCTCAAAGAATACTATATTCATGGTAAAGTCCTAACCTTTACTGCTTTTGCTTAATATATATATCAAAGTTTCTTTTTTTCTGTTTTTATGATTTTGAGTAAATTTCAGGAAGCGGCAAGGCAACAAAGAAGTTCCAAGCGTTGCAGCATCGAGTTCATCAAGTTCTGTCTAACAATCCACAACCAGGGCCTTCTACATTCATTGTTCACTGTCTGAATGTGCTTCCTGTCTTTGGAGTTTACGGTGAAGGGTTTAGTCACTTGGTTATATCAGCTCTTCGCCGCTACTTCAAGTCAGCGTCTACTCCATCTAGTGAGCAAGACGCTGCTTCCGCGAGAAGGCTAGCTGCTAGGCTCTTCCTTTGTATTGTTAGAGGATATGTAGCTTATGATGAGAAAGTTATGGTGAATATTCTTAAATTGTTTGATGTTGGGTTAACAAGCATTGATGAAGCCTTGTCTAGGGAGGGATCTGTTTCTGCTAGTGTGTTTCTTGAAGAATACATCTCTGAGTCGATCAAGTCCAAGTCTTTCATGACGGCTGTGTCTCTATTAGAGCATTTCTCTTTCAGTTTCCCTGGAGAGACTTTGCTTCAGCAGATGGTTGAGGAGAAGGACTTCCAAGCTGCTGAGAGATGGGCTACTTTCATGGGACGGTCCAGTTTGTGTATTCTTGTACAAGAGTATGGGTCAAGGAATATGCTGAAGCAGGCTTATAATGTCATGAAGAAGAACTATCTCCAGCATGATTTTCCTGATTTGTGTTACAAGTGTAAAGAAAGGTCGTTGCAGTCTCTTTTGCCTCGTTTTTTCGATATATATAAACAGTTAACAGTACAATATGACTTTTGTCCAATCAATGCGCAGTGACCTGAAGGATCTAGCTGAAAAAGCGTGCTGGGATGTTGCTGAAAGAAAGACAAAAGGTGACAGACAGCTGCTCGAGTATCTGGTAAGAACTTGTTGTACATGTGGTTCTGTATCTTTTACCAAAAGTGTTGAAGTTCTTTTATGTTTTAAGGTTTACTTGGCAATGGAAGCTGGGTACTATGAGAAAGTTGATGAACTTTGTGAACGATATTCACTTGAGGGTCTGCCAAAAGCACAAGGTATGTATGTATTGATTTATGGAACTTCTCTTGGTGTGTTTTCAAAACGACAAGATGCTTACAATGGTATATTCTTTATGTTGCTCAGAGGCTGAGGTTGATTTTGTCAACAAATGCTTTCTGCATCTCAATGATCTCGCTGTGGAAGAAGTAGTATGGGTTGATGAAGTAAATGGGTTAAGAGAAGCAACTTCTTTTCTTGAAGGATGTAAAGTTGTGGGTCTTGACTGTGAATGGAAACCCAATTATATGAAAGGCAGTAAACCAAACAAGGTAAATAACATATCTGGAGTTTCTTCCCATTCATGTTGTAAATATATACTTATTGTTCTTATGTCATGTCTTGTCTTCAGGTTTCAATCATGCAAATTGGATCAGATAGCAAAATTTTCATACTGGACTTGATAAAGCTTTATGATGACGCCTCTGAGATTCTAGACACCTGCCTTAGTCAGATTCTGCAATCGTATTGTATATTAAAGCTCGGTATATATGAGACAAGGAGTATCCTCTTTTAAAACTTTTACTTGCCTTATTAAAGATTCTCTCTGACTGAGCATATCATCTCAGGTTACAATTTTCAGTGTGACATCAAACAATTGGCGCTTTCATATGGGGATCTGAAGTGTTTCAAGCGCTATGACATGTTGCTAGACATTCAAAACGTTTTCAAAGAACCATGTGGTGGTTTATCAGGACTAACTAAGGTGAGTTTTTCTAGATCCTAGTTCTCAAAATTGTTTTAATGTTACAATACATTACTTGGAAAGGTAGATATAGAGTTTACAATTTTTAATCGTTTGTTTGTATCATTTTGATCTCTTTGTTGTGTATCAGAAAATATTGGGAGTGGGTTTGAACAAAACAAGACGCAATAGCGACTGGGAACAAAGGCCTTTGACACAGAATCAGGTTCATAAATCTTATCCATTAACACTTCAGCTATTGAATCACAAACATTGAATATTCAGAGGCTGTCTTAAAAACATATTGAATCGGATAGAAAAATTATTTGTGCAGCTAGAGTATGCTGCTCTCGATGCTGCGGTGCTGATTCACATTTTCCGACATGTTCGAGATCATCCTCCACATGACAGTACTTTAGAGACAGTCCAATGGAAATCTCACATTGTAAGTAGCTATCTTAGATGCCCTTATCTCTTTCAACTAGTAATTTAAGCACTGAATCACAATGAGTTTGAAGATAACTTTTAAAAGAGTGGGTCTTGTTGGCATAATATATGATGTAAATGGCATCTGGTGTGTAAAGCATGAATCTAAGGTGAGCGAATATGTGTAGGTCTCCCACATGGATAACCCCAAGAAGTCGAAGAAGAAGCCTAAGTGCCATTTAACCCAAACATCAGATTCGACATTTAACAAGCCATCAAGCAGTTGAAACAAAGGAGAGAAGGGTGCAATTTAACTGTAGTTTTTCCGATGTAGGATTTGTTGTATAAATGTTGGATGATTCAAGTAAGAGCCAGTTAGTTAGATGGCCTCACTCACCTTACTGGATATTAGTGGTGAATCTATTTTCATTTACATACCTGCACCAAGAACTATTCCAAATGAATGAAAAAAAAAAACAGACAGCTTTTTTTCGGCCTTGCCAAAAAAGTCCCTGAGCATAATCTCCCACATTGAAGTTCCCTGTATCTAAGCACAGAACAAGTTCATGTTTCTGTGTTTAAGGATGTGAAGTTAAACCTAGTGTTGAAGGAGTTTCTGTTGAAACAGAATCTGAGACTTCAAACAGAAAATGAACCTTGAATGTCTGTTAGCCAGAAGTATAAACGCTTGTGGAACATCCATTGCGAACATTGAGAGTTTTTGATAGTTTGAATATGATCAAGGTTGGTAGTGCACACAATATATAAAGTGGAAATACATACAATAAGATTGTTGGTGGTCTAACTTGGTAAATAATGTTTCAATTAAAACACAAGCTGTTGACAAAAAAGTGTACTCAAACAACAAAAAGAAGAAAAGAGTGCTATGATATATCATCATTCACAAATCTTTTAAGCTCAAGAAAAAACGACAACGTTCGAAAATGTTTTTGGGTTTGGTTTAACATGAAGACATGTTGGTATTGTCTTCAGTTGATGTACTGAGAGAGCCACTTGAATCCCTCGCCATACCCCATTTTACGAACAATGCTGCACATAAAGACCTCGAGTGGGCGAACACCAGAATCTCCTCCAGCTGTTGTCACTTTCCCCTTACCGGTAGTGAAGTTTGTGAGACCCAAGTGATACCTAAGCTCGTCTTCCGAGGCTGCATAAGGGATATCAATCTTGTTTCCGAGAATCAGAAACGGGACAGTAGCAAGGGCTTCATCAGATAAAAGAGCGTCTAGCTCTTTCTTTGACTCTGAAAACCTCTCCTTGTCATAAGCATCCACGAGGTAGACAACTGCATCAACCTTTAGATAGAACAAGAACGAGTTTCTATCAGCAAAGATAATACCACATGTTTTTGATAGACTAATAATATGTACTACTGGCTCAATCTAGACCAATATATTGCATTCTAATTCTAATGTAACAACAGATATAGACCCTTTCGTTTAGGTGTCCCTGGCGACTTGCGACCAGTTGCAGATTGTTGTTCGTTTTGCTGTCGCGCGACTGATCATGCAACTGATCCGCGAGTGGCTGAAAAAGAGTAGCCACTAAAAAAAAATTTGCAACCTGCAACTGGTGGCAATTACAGGAAACGAATAACACTTGGTTGCATATCTCAGTCGCAAATTGCAGAACCTAGGACAACGAAACGAAAAACATTTTGGCCACAAGTCACAGGTCGTTGCGACATGCAAACGAACCAGGCCATAGTACAACGGAACAGGGCCATAATATAACCAAGAAGTAGATCCCCAACATAATATTAATGCCAAAAGGTCAAAGTCATAGATAGCATCCTAACCCGTTAAAAACTAAGCAAATGTTTGATTATATTAAAGTTTCTACTAGGCCTGAAGGAAACACATGTGTAATTGGATTGTAATGGAATAAAAGTAGAATACCAAATACAATCATTAGGATCTAGTAATCTATAATGCTTAACTACTACTCTGAGTCTGACGAAAACATTAGCCAGAGAGAGGAGATGTAACCTTGGCATAGTAATCTTTCCAAACACGTCGAGCAATCTGATGGCCACCCAAATCAAAAGCCTTGAACTTGATTTTACCAATGCTAAGTTCCTCCGACGTTGGATGTTGTGTCGGCTGGTGCTGAACCAATCTCTGTAACCAAAAATCTCAATGAATCTTACCCAGAAAAAAATATAAGTAAGCCAAATGATGGAGAAAATAAAAAGACAAAAACCAAACCTCGTCTTTGAGCATGTGAAGTAGCGTGGTTTTTCCAGCATTGTCGAGACCGAGAAACAAGATCTTCGCTTCTTTCTGCCATAGCCCTAACGAAGCCAGGATTCCGTAGAACCAATCGAACAAAAACATTCTTCTTCTCCCTTCTTCCTCCTTCCTCAGAGAAGAAACCGAAGAATGATTCAGATCTCTGGTCTCGAACTCGAAAGACAAATGTGAAAATTAAGAAAATAATTTGGAAGCAGACGTGGCTAATGATTGAGGTGGCATGTTGACGTGGTGCATTGTGATTGGAAGGCCTTTATTATGAAAGCTGACGTGTACATCCCATCTAGGAACGACGGGCTTCGTTAGGCCATGTTCATTGCGGGGCTCTTAAGTGGGATTCTTAACTTTTGATTTTTCATTTTTCCGTTTTGTTTTTTTTTTTTTTTTACTTTACAGCTAAGAACCGGCTCTTAAAACTCTTATTTAAGAGTCGGTTCTTAGTTTTTCTTAGTTAAAAACTAAGAACCGGCTCTTAACAAAAGTTAAAAACCCCACCTAAGAACCCTGCAATAAACATACCCTTATTTCACTGGGTTTATGGTGGAAAGGTAATTATATTTCACCTTAGGTTCTGGTTCATATATATGTCCATGTCCGCTTCGTGTGTCTAAGCAATTCGCGGGCAAATCTACAGATCGCCACTTATAATTATCAAAATGTCCTATTTCGTTTTCTACGATCTAAGTAAAATAAATATTACATAAAAAGTAGTAATCATAAATTTTACCTTCTACAAACGACATCATTAGATAAAGAACGTTCATTTAAAAGAAAAAATAAATAAAACGATAATAGAGCTTAAAAAATGAGAGAACATCCCGTAGGGTCCAAGCCGTGAATCAATTCTCTTCTAATGCGAAATTATTAGCTCTACATGTGACCACGCGGATATGAATCATTGCTTTCAATTCATTTGAATATCCGAGAAAGAATCTATCCATGCACTGCACTTTCCACCCAGAAAATAGATTTGTATCTTTAATAGATCCAGATGTAATCCTTTTAGTTTTCAAAAAAAAAATGAGAGAACATCATTTACAATATGCTTACGCTTATTTACTTATACTATGCTTGTTTTTTAATTATCATCTAAAAATTATATTAAACTGAATAAATTTGAAATAACTGATATACAAATAATTGAGAAAAAGTTAAAAACCACCACAAACTTATTAAATCAACTGATACAGACTGAGTGAAAATTTAGGCGATAAAAAAATGCTTAGTAAATATTTTTTTTTTTGCTATAGTCTAAAGTCACTAAAAATTATAAAACTTTATGTGTGTGGGGAGATATTAAATGTGATTTTCTTCAAAGTTTGTCTTATAAAAAAGAAAAGATTTATGGAAACATGTATTTGTTATATTACTCAATTTTTTAAGGAGAATTTTTAAAAATACCAAATTTTTTGTACTATTTTTTATTTTTACTTTTATTAAAGAGACATTTTCAAAAAAATACAACTTTTTAAGAGATAAATATTTTTAAAAATTAATTAGAATCCTAAATTTTAAATTTCTAAACCCTACTCCACCGTACAACACCCCTTAACTCTAAACCCTAAGTCTTAGATTAATTAATCCAAGGGTTATAAATGTGTTTTTCCCTCTTAAAAAACAAGGATAAAAGTGATTAGAGTATTTTTGAAAAGTGGTATTTTTGACAATTTCTCTTTTTTTTTTTAATTAAAAAGTTTCTTAGTTTTAAAAATGTCGAGCATGACAATCCCAAGCGGGTAGCTGTTTGTATATATATATATATATATATATATATGCTTTAGACCCACCCTTGGCATGATGACGACTCACTTTTTTTTTGGGGTAAAATGTTAAAATTTATACCATTTTTGTTTTTTTTCTAAAAATGTTGGTTACAACTTATTTGAGAAAATAAAAGAAACTAAAACAACCAAACTCAGCAAGGAACCTCATGGAGGCCGGATGGTAGAAAAGTAGAACGCAAGCAAGGAAGGGTTGTGATGTGATGATGGAAAGGAGAGGAGACGGTCTCCGATTTGACGGTCTATAGCGCGTTGAACACCAACAGCTGAAGGGGTAGTACTGGAGAATATTTGAGCATTCCTTTCTCGCCAGATTGAGTAAATGACCGATTGAAAGATGAGCTTAATGACAACACTAAGGCGAGGTTGCAGCCTCTCGCTAGAGATTAATGCAGCTACCGAGTGCAGATCTGACGGTGAACCGGATAATAAACTTTCAGAGAAATGCTTCCAAATGGTGGAAGATAATTCGCACTCAAAAAAGAGGTGGTGGTGGTTCTCGATACCTGATGAACATAGAACGCAGGTTGTTGGGACACCCATACCCCATCTTAGAAGACGATCTCGCGTTGGTAATCTTTGAAGCAAGGCTAGCCATGTGAAAAAAGCATTTCGAGGAATATTATAACGCCCCAATCACCCCTACCGGTGAGTCACCCATCCCTCTATCGGGCTCGTGGGCCCCATCTCTGTCCGACGGTCGGTGCGTTAATTTTTCCAAGGCTCGAAATCATTGTTTTGACCTTTCCCCGTGTTTTGACCTCACTCGTACGGTATCGCGAATCACTTCCCGATAGGTCACTCATCCTTTCACTACTCCAGCCCAAGCACGCTTAACTCTGGAGTTCTAAACGGATGTGTGACGGAAAAGGTAAGTCAACTTTGGTGACATAGGTAGCCAAATCAATTCTCTTAAGCTTTTCCACGTACCACAACTCAGGATGTTACAAATATGCTCCCTAAACCACATTGTTTTGTACCAGAACACAGTGGGAGAGGATTGTCGTATATGCTCCCAAGTGATCTTATAAGAGAAAGAGAACCCAAGGCAGGGGAAGGTGGGTCTGTTCCTGCTAGTACCAACTGAATAATTTCAGCAGCTAGGGATCTTGCTGGTGGAAGGAACCGAGAGCCACTAGTTGTTGCCTCAACCACCCTTGCGTCTTTCCTAACTCGCATTTGACGGGGTCTGTTGTCTCCAGTTACAGTGATCAATGGTCCCAAATGAGTCCAACTATCGAACCAGACGGACGAGTCCCTGTCATTTCTAACCCAACAACGCATAAAATCATGCAGCATAGGTCGAAGTTGGAGCATACTCCTTACAGCAGGCGAGAGCCTGGATGAGTCTTGTGATAACCAGAAACTGTTCCTGTGGAAAACATTTCTTCCCTGCCAAGCTACCCATAATGATCCAGTGTTTGGGAAATAATTCCAACACTGCTTGACTCTAAAAACCAATTGATAGTCCTCTAGTAATCTTATGGCAAGACCACCCTCTGCTTTAGGACGACAAACATCTTTCCGCACAACTCTTGAATCCGAAGCAGTAGTTGTTTTGTTCTTCCATAGAAATGAAGCGCATAAAGCATCTATTTTTGCATAGAAAGCCTTTGGAAGAATATTCAATTTTGTGAGAAAATAATGTAAGTATAGGAAACCACTAATTAGAATATTCACAAAATATACTTGTAGTCTTTTGATGACAAAAAAAAAAATACTTGTAGTCTTTCAATTAATTATTTATCAAATGATGCTGCATATGTTTTTCAACTAATCATAAATATTTCATAAATGCATTTGTTTCTAAAAGTTGTGCTAGTCTAATGAATCACTTAATGATCTACAATCACCGCACCGGCAACTGCGTTTAAACTAGTTAAACCCTTAACATGTTTTGTGAGTACTTTTCGTTAATAAGTTTTACAAAGTGTATCAACTTGCATGTTTCTTGCTTTCCAGACCAATATCATGGTAGGATTCAGGGGTTTGAATTTTATTAACTACCCTAAGCTTAAGGTCCCATTTTCAATAGGTAAAGCCGAAAACCTCAAGAGAATACCATTATTCTTGAGGCTATGAATCTTGGCAGATGTGACTAGGTTAAGTTCCCTTCTTCTATTGGGAATAACTACTAATAATCAGAGATTGGATCACGCAAGTTGTTATGTTTCTTATATAAGTGAACTGCTCAACTTTTGCGGAGGTTGTCTCCACAAAAGTGGATCTATTGTTGATCCGTAGAAAGAATGTGCAGATGAGAGATAGTAGAGAAAGACAGAAATTTATAAGTCTAAAACAAGCTCCCACGCCCATCATTTCACCATATTTTTTGGTAGCTAAAAAAAAAGTTCTCTAACATCCCCAACAAACTAGCGCTAAAATAATTCTTTAGAAAAGAAAAAACAGATACGACTCTGAAAACTTGTTGGATCCTCTTTAATCTCGACCTTCTTCGGCTTAGAGCTCGTCCTGTAAGTAAAATCATAATCACAAAATTAGTCAGTCACACAGCTTCACCTAAATAAACACTTCTTTATATATTCTTGGTTGTGGGACACATACATGGGCGGCATCATCCTTGTCTGAGGAGGTTTCTTCCTTGGTCTCCTCAGTTTTTGAATCAGTGTCGGATTCATCTCCTTCATGGTCATCTTCCTCTTGTTCATCCTCGGCCTGTACAAAAAATAACAATTTATATCATCAACTTAATGTGAAAAATAAAGAGAAATAGTTTGTGAAACCCCAGAGATTCTTACATCAGAATCAGCAGTTGGAGCATCCTTCGATTCCTGGTATAAACAAATAAAAATACAAGTTGTTGATTACTCTCATGAGATGCTTGTTTGGAACTAGAGAAGATAATTTGGGTGGAGAAAGTTTACCTCTTCCTCTCTCTTCTTCTCAGCTTCTTCGAATGCTGCTTTCTCAGCCTGTAACACCATATTGGATTAGCTCCATGAGATCATCAACCACATAAACCAAACTAATATTTACAGAAAGAATCACAAAAGAGTTAAGGATTAACATACATCCTTGAGCTTTCCCCAGGTTTCCTCAGCCAACTTCTTAGCGTACTCCGGGTCATCGCAGACCAAGACATTGTCGAACAATGATCCAGATTTCACCTAAATAATGAAGGATGTGTTTATTCACTCACATATACGATCAATAAAGACCCCCAAAAAACGAAAAACAACAATTTTTGTGACAAGATATTTGCTATTACCTGCCACAACTCCACTCCAACATACTTTAACTTGGGGAAGACATAGAGTTCTGGGTCATCCTTGAAGTCTGCATGAAATTGAGATGCTTAGACTTATATGCATCTTCAGTGGAAAATAAAAAAAAAGTGATTCCTAACTGACTCAAGATCGTGTAAGATTGTAATTCATTAAAAGAATTGAACAAACGATCTCAAAGTCATGGGATTACAAATACATTTTCTTGCATAATATATACGGTTGCAGGAGAATATTACCAGGGTTGTCAATCATTGGAGCCTTCCATTTTCCCTTGTAGTTAGGGTTCTTGATTTTCTACACAACAGTGAGAAGAGAGTGCATCGATTATATACAATCTTATATACTCCAGCTATTTGATTGGAAAGCCAACTAACCTTGGGCTTCCATTCACCGTTGTAATCGGGGTTGGGAATGGTAGGGGCAGTCCACTCACCATCCTCTTCTTCATCCCAGTCCTCAGGCTAAAAACCAAAGATTCAAAATTAAAACGAGAAAGTGATTTATATTAGTTTTACATCAATGCCAGAAAATGATTCAAACCTTCTTTGCATCAGTGTCTGGGATCTCCTTTGGGATGTCATCGTATCCAGCTGGCTTTGTGTCTTCAGGATCAGGAATGTACTCTTTTTCATCCCAGTCCTCAGGCTGTAAAAACAGAGACTCAGTTTAACGAGAACTTGTATCACACAAGTAGAAGAGATACTAGTTACCTTCTTGGCGCTTGGATCTTTAATCTTCTTGGCTGGGAGGAGATCCCAGTCAGAGTAGAGGCTACCAGTTTGCTTCTCAACGTTATCGATAAGAATACTATAAGTAGCATCAGGGCGGAGGATGAATGTGTAGACATGTGTGAGCTGATCAGTCTCACATGGAACCTCCTTCTTGATCAAGTGGTTTGTTCCATTGTAGGTCAGGATAGCATGCACTTTCTTAGTGTCGTAGCCACAGATATCAGGACCAAACATGATGCTGCGTGTAAAAAGAGAAGACTTAAGCATAACGCTGATATAATAATAATACAGATTAGTTGACAAAAGTGAGAGATGCACGCACCTGTAAGGAGTGTCTCCACCGAATTTCTTCTGGTCAACATCACCACTGAGAAGCTTCATGTATCCACCACCACAGTCAAGCTTCTGCTCATGCTTGACAGAGAATTGGAACACAAGGGTCTTGTCCTTGTTGCTGAACTCAGGGAACTCAGCTGATATGGCGTAGAATCTGTAGTCCTCGCTAGTCTGGATACCTGCAAGAGAGTGATCATTAAAACAACCTTTAACGTGAGGGTTATCAACAGGACGAGAACCAATGAATGAATCAGCATCACAAATCATAATACCTTTGTCGTTAGCGTCACCAGACCAGTTTCCAGCAGTGTGGCTCCATTCCCCAGCAGTGTTGTCATCTTTCTTCCAGTCAGATTTTACCCATCTGTTCTCCCATCCATCTTTACATAACAGAGACAACAACAAAAAAAGATTCAAAGAGCAGCTTCATGTAAACAATCATCAGTCTAGATCCTAAGTCAAAAGTTTCGTCAAATACGATTTGCTGATCATTTCGAATACATATAAGCATTCACACTAGTTACAAGAACGTAAGCAATCACATACTACTATGTAAATCATCTTCCCGTGATTACTCACACGCCTTCCATGATCAACGATCATATCTCGAAATCAAACGATAAGTAAAGCCAGATTCCACAAAATGCATAGATCTACCAACAATCATCACAGAACATTTCGAAAAGGTTCGATCGATTCAACACGTAATGAATGAGCTAAACTGGATAAATCAACGTGAAATCATCTTATCGAAACGAATAAACGTAGCGATCGCAAAGCATTCGATTGAAATTATAAGAGAGAAATGTAGCTACCGTCGAATTTTTCCTCGAAGATAACACTAGCAGATGCGATCGCGACGAGGCCGATGAGAATCAGAGAGATGAAGTTAGGGTTTAGTTTCACCATCGTTAAACACTCAGATCGGAGCTTCCTCGAAAACAGTGAGATGCTACAAGCCTATAGAAGATGCTCTCTCTATATACCCAGAGAAAGCTGCAAGTGAAGTAGCGCTTACGTGGCTTGCTGACGTTGCAAATATTCATACGTAAACGAATGAATGGGTTACACGTCATATCTAGTTGTCATTTATAAGACGTGGCGTCAGTTCATTGGATAAAACAACGAATTTGAGAGTCGATTTAAATCTACAGAGTTTACATGTGGATAAATATAAGTGGAAGGTGCATCTCGTGTGATTTAGTGAATACTGTTAGATCTAAAGGAGGTTTACGTAACAGTGTACTATACCTTGGATTTTGGTGGATGCTATTGTAACCGTCAGATTCGACCTAATTTTATCCCCAAACTCTTTTGTAAAAGTAGTTTTTGCAATTTTCTTTTTTTTTTGTCCTATACAAAATAGACCAGTACAAAATTATTATACTAATTGCCAAAAGGAAAAATATATAATATATCTATGATCTCTTAAAATAAAGAGGGCGATTAGTTTAGATGGGTTGTAACTATTAACTTTAGCTTTATTTTTTATTTACAACCATATAAATCACCGATCGTGTTTTAAGTAGCTTTTAAATCTAAATCCAAAAAATATTGTTGTAGAATCTAATTTTCTAAAACAAAATAAAATATTGTTGTAAGCTTTCTATAGGAATATATATTTTTTCATTTAATTTCTACATATACATTAGATACAGCTATATTAAGAAATTTTAGAGTAAAGTTTTTACAGTTACAGTCTAATGAATAGCCCTTGAAATATTAAGGTACAAAGTACATTAAAATCTTGATTGACATAGTATTAACATAGGCATTGTGATCCTTATTATCCAATCAACAATTTTTAGAAAAGCATTTAGAATAGTTTACTAAATAAGGATTCGAGAGAATTCAAATTTTGAGTAATTAAAAAAAAAAATAGATTTGAGTAAATTTTAAAAATATTTATTACAAGTTTTATGAGTTTTTGAAAAAAATCATTTTTAAATACCTTTGAAATCTTAAATATCTATTTAAAATAACATTTTTTTTTGAATTACTATAATTTGATATTATTATCGTTTATGAAATATATAAAATATAGAAAAAGTTTTTACAATTTGATTTTCAAATAATTTTATTTATTTCAAATAGTTTAAAATGGTAAGTATTTTTTTATTTTATTTCAAGTTTTAAATACCATTATATGAGGTTATTTTGATTCACTATGTTTTTATTATAAAATATCATCCAAATCTTGCTAAATCCCACTTGATAGATTTTACTGACAAAATTCATATTTTCAATAAAATAAAACTTATGAAAACTTATACAAACGACTAATCCAATAAACTTAAATTTATATAAAATATATAAATCTTATTTACAAAAAGAGAGCATTCGAGGAGAAATAAAATCTTCTTAAGTCTTTGATCCAATGAGACCATTTTATAAAAAATATTTATAAGATGCTAATCCACTCTTGTTTGTTCAATAATTTTATATATAACTTTTGTTAGAGCTTATATGAAATATATATAATTAAAAATAAATATATATAATTTAAAATAAATATATATAATTAAAATATATATATATATAATTAAAAATAAGTATATATAATTAATATATTTTATTTAATAATATCACGGTGTTGGCTGGATTGAGGTGGTTCGGAAGATCACTCCTTCGATGGTTACTTAGGGGAGACCAAAAAGTCCGGTTGACTAGGGGTTTTCTTTTGCTTTCGGTTTTATCCGGTTTGGTTTTTCTATTTTAAACCGTGTAACATTAACCAAATTCTAGTTTGTATTGTTTTTTTTCTGAAAAGGTATACGTATTGTGTGTTTTATTAAGTATGGAGCGATGGTCAAACACAAGTATTAAATAAAAGGTATACGTATTGTGTGTTTTATTAAGTATGGAGCGATGGTCAAACACAAGTATTAAATAAAAGGTATACGTATTGTGTGTTTTGTTAAGTATGGAGTGATGGTTAAACACAAGTATTATATAAAGTTGGTCATATAAAATATAAATTTCCATAAATGATATGTATAAAATTGAATAATATATAGGACCCAAGATATCATAAATTTCCACAATGAATATGTATAAAATTGGACAACATGTGCAAAGCTACTAGATTCTTCAACTTTGTTGTAAACTTTGTTAAACTAGATTCTTAAACTTAGTTATGAATATATGAAATATTAATTATCATATGTTTACCATATATTTCAATAGTTGTTATAGAAATTTGATAAATTATCGTGATAAATTATGACATTAAAGATTTATTTATGATTTTTTCTGTCATAAATTCAGAATTTTAATTTCTTAAAAATCTACTAAATTTTGAGTATTATTTAAAAATTAAAAATTGGCTTATGATATTTAAAAGATACTTAATCTATTATACACATCATTTTTCTATAATTAACTACTATTTCCACCATATATTCCCATCTCAGCCAACTTTAGAAAATGCTGAAGATCTATCGATTACATTAAATTTCCATATGAAAACTACTAAACTATAATAAACACAACATCATGTATTATTAAAATAACGAAAATGATACATGAAATATTTGGCATGACCAAATATTTATGTTATAAAATATTTTTTTGCAAAATAGTTATTTATGGGGTTTTAAAACGTGAATCAAAATTTAATTAATATATAATAGATACGAAATGAATCCAACTTTTATATAATTGTTTTACTATAATTAAAGACCATCGACATTGCTTTGAATAGTTTGTCCCTTTGCCACACACAAACGATTTAATTTCTTAAAGTAGAAAAAAAATGGGGAAAATTTCTGAGTTAGGATTAAGAAATCTAAAATTCTGGATATTCTATTTTCAAAATTGATTCGGAGCGGATATCGGATCGGATTCGAATACTAGATAATAAATCTTAGACCTAGTACCTTGTGTGTTCTATTAAGTATGGAGTGATGGTTAAACACAAATATTATATAAAGTTGGTCATATAAAATATAAATTTCCATAAATGTATGTATAAAATTGAATAATATATAGGACCGAACATATCATAAATTTCCACAATGAATATGTATAAAATTGGATAACATGTGCAAAACTACTAGACTCTTCAACTTTATTGTAAACTTTGTTATACTAGATTCTTAACCTTTGTTATGAATATATGAAATATTAATTAGATACCATATTTCAAAAGTTAGTTATAGAAATTTGATAAGTTATCGTGATAAATTATTATATTAAAGATTTATTTACAATTTTTTATTTTATAAATTCTGAGTTTAATTTTTTGTAAATCTACTAAATTTTTACTATTCTTTAAAATTTTAAAATTGCTTATGATATTCTAAAGATACTTAATCTATATTATACACATTAATTTTTCTAGAAATAACTGCTATTTCCGCCACATATTCCCATCTCCGTCAACTTTAAAAAAGGCTATAAAACTCATCTTTTACATTGTCTAAAATCTAAATTTCCATATGAAAACTACTAAAACATAATAAATACAACATCATTTATCATTAAAATAACAAAAATGATACATGAAAAAATTGACATAACTAAACATTTATATATTATAAAATACTTGTTTTTACAAAATAATTATTTCAAAGAATGGATCAAAATCTAGTTAATATATAAGAGATGTGAAAGAATCCAGCATTTATATATAATAATTGTTTTACAATAATTAAAGACTATCCACATTGCTTCGAATAGTCTTTCCCTCTGCCACACACAACCGTTTTGTTTTATAAAGCAGAAAATTTGGGGGAAATCTGTGAGTTAGGGTTTAGAAATCTGGAATCCAGAACTCTCCAATGGACTTCCGTAGTAGAAGAGTTCAATTTCTTCTCTTCGCCATCGGAATCGTCGCTCTCAGTATCACAGGTCCTTTCTTCTTCTTCAACCCCTCAAACTTCCTGTTCTCTTTTTCTTAGATACTCAATGTTAAATCAATGTCTTCCTGTAAGTGCTAAATCTCGATCTGGGCTCTCTAAGTTTGTACCAAACTTTTGAAGATCTGGGGTTAATAGACTAGATTTGGCGTATGAACTATATTCAGACAGTGTGTTGTGTAATTACTGTCTGAATCTCAATTGTCGGAACTATATAGTTTTTCATATATACTATGGTTTTAAATTAGTTATACGAGTTCCGGTGATGTCTGAAACATTTATCTTTTTTTTTTTTTAATATGTTAAAACAGCGGAAAAATGTCGGGAACTTGTTGGAGTAGAAGCTGCATCAAAGAGTGGACAGTTCACATTCCTGAACTGCTTTGACATGAGTTCAGGAACCGTAGCCTGTGGGGTCAAAGAAGGCGTGAAGCTCTACTTCTACAGCATAAGATCTATCCACGTCGAGAAAGCGAGGAACAAGGCCATCGAGAAAGCCTTACAAGAGGCCGTGGCAAAAGGCATGTCTGCGGATGAAGCAGCCAAAGATGCTCAGAACGCGGGCGCAAAGGCTGCGAAAATGGCGACAAGGCAAGCGAAACGGATCATAGGACCGATAGTAGCGGCCGGGTGGGATTTCTTTGAGGCGCTTTACTTTGGTGGGACGTTGACTGAAGGGTTCTTGCGTGGCTCCGGAACTTTGGTTGGTGCTTATGCAGGAGGGTATGTTGGTGAGCAGAGGTTTGGGAGGTTTGGGTATCTTGTGGGAAGTCATTTGGGGAATTGGATCGGTGCAAGGGTTGGACTGATGGTTTATGATGTTGTGAATGGGGTGAATTTCTTTGTTGAGACTTATCAATCTGGAGAAAGTTATGAGGATCAGTCTACATTTGAAACTTCTGAGGATCAGTCTACATATGAAACTTCTGAGGATCAGTCTACATATGAAACTCCGAGTTATGAGCTCTAGAAGCTTTTTGTATTGGCCATGATGTGAGAAGCTTTTGAAGACGAATAGAACTGGAAAGGTCTAGAGGATTATGGAATGTTTGTTTGTGATACGTTTGACATAGTTGTATAAGACTAAAAGAGTTCCAACATTACTGGAAATATTTAAAGTTACAATTTGTTCCTGTTTGACTCGATTTGCCTTTCAGTCTTCTTGTCTTCTTTTATGCAGAAAAAAACATATAATGAGATTAACAAACAATTTAACAAGAAACCTAATCTTCTTCGTATTCTTTTCTTCTTTCTCTCATCCTTTGATCTTCTATTCTTTTCCATTTCTGTTGATCAGGTAAATCCAAATTTCAAGGCTTATCAAAGACTGACTCGAGACTTCAACTTTGTAACATTGTTAAGTAAGCATGGGTGTTTTAACCCAAGCCAAAATATCTATCTAAATTCAAATCAAATAAACCAAAATCGGACCTAAACTGCTATATAAAAAATATTTGAATGAAATTTACGAGTTTGGTACTTTGAGGTTTGGGTATAACCCAAATCAAACTAAAATCTAGACTTATGTGCTTCGTATTTTGGAGTTGAATTTAACAAGAAACCTAATCGAAATATGAATTAAAATCCAAAAATATCTGAAATTAGTTAATTATGTTAATGTTTTTATATATTTTAAGATAATTTAGATATTTTATAGTGTTTATTTCATTTGTTATTTGAATAGTTTTAGTTAGTTTAGATAGTTTAACTACTTTTTAATTATATTTGTGAATAATAATTTATATATTTTGAAAAACTATCATTTTCTTGTTTTAAATATATATATTTTTGGACGATCTAAGATATTGGTTTCAATCCAATTCAAACTGAACCTGAAAGAAACTGAACTGAATCCAATCCGATAATAATTAATAAAATTCGAATGAGATTTACAAATATAGTATCGAAAACCTGAAAATTCAAATTAATCAAACCGAAATCGACGGGCCGACCGCCCAACAAATTGGGCTTGGGCCTCAATAACACTGGGCTGAGTTCAAGTCGAGTCGAATTTTAGAACCCGATTAAACCGGTCAATTAGCGGGTCGGCCCGGATTCAATTTGTTTCTTGAGGGAAAGGAAATCACCGAAGCTTTTAGTTTCTAGCGAGGTAAAACAAAATCAAAGCTTTTGGGATCTTGAACAAAAACCTGACCTCTCTCTCTCTCGCTTACTACGAAAACGATGACTGTAAGTCCGAACAATCTCAAATCTTCAATGTTTCTTACTTTATATGCTTCTGCTTCGATTAATCTCCGATTCTGGGGTTTTTGTCCAGTTTACTATTCCGATTGATAATGGAGATGCCGTGAAGAACGCAGAAGCTGATTCACAAAGAACACTGTAAAAAACCTCTCCTTTGTCTTCACAGAAAGGTTCTTCATTCAGTTTTAGGGTTTTAAGTTGGAATGTGTTTTGTTAGGTACCCATATGTCACTGGGACATCGATTGTCGCAATCAAGTACAAAGATGGTGTTCTTATGGCTTCCGACATGGGAGGTCTCTTTCTTTTCCTTAGTTTCAGCTAAAAAATAATTGAAGATTGCTGTCTCTCTGTTGAATAGCTTGAATTTGCAACAAAATTGTTATATATGTGCTCTTGTGTATACATTCATTAGCTGTCAGTACTCAGGATAATTATAGTGGCAGCTACTTGCATATGATTTCTTGTAATTTTTTTCTCTTTAGTTGCATTTGTTGTATACGCTTAGTAATTTTTGTTAGCTGTTACTGTGTTTTTCTAATCTCCTTGTGAGGCTTTGATATGATAGTGATAACACCAAGATTTGGATATTAATGGTCCAGTTAGTTTTGTGCATAAAAGATGTTGTTTTGGCTATTTGAGTCTGCTTTGTTTTGACATTAGTTTAACCTTCCTTGTGTGTTTGTTTAGCTACAGACAGTTGTAATGGCTTCTTCTCTTTGTTAATTTAAAGGTTTATGGTGAATTGATGAATGTGCAGGTTCATATGGATCAACCTTAAGATACAAGAACATTGAGAGAGTGAAGGCTATTGGTAAGCATTCTCTTCTCGGTGCCAGCGGAGAAATCAGTGACTTTCAGGAGATTCTTCGTTATCTTGATGAGCTCGTGTAAGAATCCAATCCAACTTCTTCTTTTCTTATTGTCAACTCTCATCATATCTGACGAAGCCCTTTGCTTTTACATAGCTTGAATGATAACATGTGGGATGATGGTAACTCTTTGGGACCAAAAGAGGTTCACAACTATCTAACTCGTGTCATGTACAACCGTCGCAACAAGTTTAACCCTCTCTGGAACACTCTCGTCCTTGGAGGCGTCAAAAATGGTGAAAGTTACCTTGGCATGGTAACGTCTCAAGACTTCCACATTCGCTATGCCAAGTCTTTCTTATGAATGTGAGTGTTTGATTCTCTCTCTATAGGTGTCAATGATTGGTGTTAGTTTCGAGGACAATCATGTTGCTACTGGATTTGGCAACCATCTAGCTAGGCCAATTCTTCGTGATGAGTGGCATGCGGATCTGAGCTTTGAAGAAGGTGTCAAGCTGCTTGAGAAATGTATGCGTGTGCTTCTTTACCGTGACAGATCTGCTATTAACAAGCTTCAGGTTTGTCATTAATATCAAGAATGATTTGAAGCTCTTCCTTTGAAAATGTTATAACTCCTCTTGGCAGATAGCGAAGATCACAGAGGAAGGGGTCACTGTCTCTCAGCCCTACTCATTGAAGACGTTTTGGGAGTTCCAGGCGTTCCACAACCCTACTGCTGGTGCTCAAGGCTCTTGGTAGAAGATGAGTCAAGCTCACATTGTCGCCATGTCCTTTCAAGAAAGCTGTTTTCTTTTTCATGTGATGATGTTAAAACACAGTATACTGTAGTGGATTTCATCCATGGTTGTTTCTTTAAATTTCGGAGTTAAGATTAATGAAATGGATCCTTCTGATTCTGAAGATCTTTGTACAGTTCCATCTCTTAGAATCCTTCGTATTAGGCTTATAAATCAGTCATGGGCATATGAAGTTACTAACACATACTGGATGAATCTAAATCCCCAATACACATTTGGTTGCATATTCTCAACAGTTGCGTTGTCATTATAGCAGCTTCAAGGTGAGATTTCGATCGTGACTTTTTTACTTTTAGGTAAAATGTAAAAAAAATAATCCAAGTACTTCTAGCTGAAGCATGTAGTATTTAATAGTCAAACTAAACTTAAGTGAATTTAAGGCAAAGAGAAAGCAAGTTTATGATAAATTTAAGCCAAATAGATGAATTTTAAAATTATCAATATGTAAACAAACAAAATGAACTCAATTTCTATCAACAAAAATGGGGTGTGGTAATTGATTAAGTGATTCAATGCTAGTCTAGGATGTTTATTAAATATTCAAATGCTAACACTTAGGTATGAACACACAAGTTGATTAATCTATTTCCATAATCTTAATCGCAACACTAATCATGCAACTAATTATTGACTTCCAAATGGTTGATCACATTCAAGTATGCATTAATCACAAATCCATATAACCACAAATCATCTTCAATATCAATTTCCATTAGCCTACCATGATAAGCATTTACATTAGTTCATTCAAACATTTCACTTTCAAGCATGAAAAATCTTCGATCTAGACTCTTGATTTTCAACATTAATTTAGCATTAAAAACACCGATCAAGTGAGAATTATATAGACTAAGAACTAAACATCATAAATCATCACTGAACCATCGTAATCTACATAATCCAGTGAGTCTAATAAGTGACTAGTGGCTGAACAACACGAAGAGGAGGGGGGATCATTTGACCATATGTTTTTTAATATTTTCTTGTTTATATTAGGTTTAGGTATTTCATCCGGATTCGAAAAACTAACCAGAACAAATCCAAAAATACTTGACCCGAACTCGAACAAAAAAATTATATATCTAGCTGGGTCCAAATTTTCCGATCCTAAATACTCGAACCCGCTACGAACTCCAAATTACATATATTATTTTAGTTATAGATTCAAACCGACACGAATCCGAGAAAAATCGAGCCAAATCCAAATCCAAAATACCTAATTGGATTCAAATATTTAAGATCCGAAAAATCCGAACCTGACCCAAAGAAATGAATGTCCAGACGTAGTTTATATTGAAAATTTGTTAGGATAAACTGAAATATTTGGTTAGTTCATATACATTATGACTCCCTTGTTTAAGTTTAAAATCTTAATATTTGCATATCTTTTAACACTATTAGATAGTTATATTGGTATTGATTCCGTTGAAAAGAATTCTTAATTCTGTCACTGCAAGTGACTACTTACTAATTATCATAAACCTCTTAAAAACATGAAAAGTTTAGAAATAAACATAGTACTCACGTAATTAATCACAATAAATAAAAAAACCGAGAGATTTTCATGTTTACCACATTCTTGGTACCACATTTTCACAAACATTTTTTTTAGGAGGCAAAAACTTTTTTTGAGTAATTAAAATTCTAAATTTTATATTTCAAACCCTATCACACCCTTCAACTCTAAACCTTATGTCTTAAATTAATTAACCCTAGAATTATAAGTGTTTTTCTTCTTCTACAAATATAAAAATAAAAATGATTAAAAGTAAACATAAAAATGATAATATAAATGTGGTATTTTTGATAAGAACAAAAAATCCAAACTTTAAATATGTCTTCCACCGCTACATCATTTTTAGCATATTATTTCAAAAATCATTGCAAGATAAATGTATGTCAAAATGTAGAGCTGGTAGCAAAAACATTCATCCTGTATGAACACAACAAAGCAAATATATATGTAACAAAAATTTCTCATAATTTTATAAAAGTTGATTTACTGTATTTTAACCAAAAAAATAAATCACAAATTTTAGCAAAATTATAATTTTAAATATATGTATATATATTATTAAAGGGAAAATCGCATAAAAAACCTTGAAAGTGGCAATCACTGACACTTTAAACCTTGAACTTTTTCGACTATAACTTTAAACCTTCTAAGTGGCAATTGTATCACAATAAACCTTCAACTTGGCTAACTTGTACATCAAGTAAAAAGTTGACCTGTTGTACAGGTAAAAGTGATGAGGTGTCAGTTTTTTTCGAAAATAATTATTATTTAATTAATAAAATAAATAAAAATTAAATAAAAAATCAGAAAATTAAATAAAAATCAGATAAAAAATCAGAAAAAAATAAATAAAATTTTAAAAAGTAAATTAAAAATCATAAAATCAAAAACAAAATTCACAAAATCAAAAAATAATTAATAAAATAAATAAAAATAAATAAAAAATCAGAAAATTAAATAAAAAACCAGATAAATAAAATAAAAATAAAATTTTAAAGATAAGTCAATAATGAAACTATCGTTAGGAATATGTCAAAACGTCATTGATAATGATTATGTGAGAAACCACTATCGTCATTAGTGATATGTTTGAAATTGTTATTGTTAAAGATGATATATTTGTTTTTTTTAAACTAATCTTGTAATTTTTTTGATTTTTTGAAATATTTTTCTTATTTTATGATTTTTAATTTATTTTAAAATTTTATTTTTATTTTAATTATCTTATTTTTATTTAATTTTCTGATTTTTATTTAATTTTTATTTATTTTATTAATTAATTTTTTGATTTTTGATTTTTTTATTTTTAATTTACTTTTAAAATTTTATTTATTTTTTCTGATTTTTTATCTGATTTTTATTTAATTTTCTGATTTTTTATTTAATTTTTATTTATTTTATTAATTAAATAATAATTATTTTCAAAAAAAACCGACACCTCATCACTTTTACCTGTACAACAGGTCAACTTTTTACTTGATGTACAAGTTAGCCAAGTTGAAGGTTTATTGTGATACAATTGCCACTTAGAAGGTTTAAAGTGATAGTCGAAAAAGTTCAAGGTTTAAAGTGTCAGTGAGTGCCACTTTCAAGGTTTTTTATGCGATTTTCCCTATTATTAAATACAAAATGAATATTTTATTTTATTTTATTTTCATATATTAATTAAATTTTAAAATTATATATTGTAAGCAAATTATTAAATTTTAAAAGGTCAAAATAATTTAAATTTTTGAATTTTTATTTTACAGATAATGCATGAAAACTCTTAGTTTAATGATTATAAATTTTTTATTTCTGCACAGAAAACACCTAAAAATAATATAAATTTTAATATATAAACAGGCGGAAGAACGAGGATAATTTCGTCCACATTTGGATAATTAACACCCGCCACTAAAAACCCCCACACTATCAGATTTAAATGACATCCCACAAAAAAAAAAAAAACGCAAATACACAAACACAAAAAATGGCTTTGAAACTCTGCTCCTCACCTTCACTTTTCTTCCAATCAAGGAGATTCTCTTCTTCTCTTAGCCCAATCAGATCAAAACCCACAACAAAAGCCTCTTCCTTTCCACGATTCCGCTCGAAACCCGGTGTGTCTCCGGCTCCTTTACCGTCCTTCAAAGTGAGTGTTGCCGCAGAGAGCCCTCCGGCGACGACAGAGGCGGATGATTGGGGGAAAGTATCGGCCGTGCTGTTCGATATGGACGGTGTGCTTTGCAACAGTGAGGATCTCTCGAGACGTGCTGCAGTGGATGTCTTCACAGAGATGGGAGTTGAAGTCACTGTTGATGACTTCGTTCCTTTCATGGGAACAGGTATAAAGGAAGAGACTTTTTTCTGATGAATTTTTTTTATTAATTGATTTGGTTTGGGTATTATTTCACAGGTGAAGCTAGGTTCTTAGGAGGTGTTGCTTCTGTTAAAGGAGTTCAAGGGTTTGATCCTGATGCAGCTAAAAAGAGGTTCTTTGAGATATATCTTGATAAGGTAAAATGATTTTAAGAGAATGTGACCAATAAAAACTCAGGCTTTGTTTGTTGTGTGATTCTTGTTTTTTTTTTTTAATATGGATTGTATAGTACGCGAAGCCAGAGTCTGGGATTGGATTTCCAGGTGCACTAGAGCTTGTTACTGAGGTGAGGAATCACTATGGCAATTATAGTTTTGGCTCTGGTGATTTATGATTTGTTGTCAATCTCTTGTGACAGTGTAAGAACAGAGGTCTCAAAGTCGCTGTTGCGTCTAGCGCCGACCGTGTTAAAGTTGATGCAAACCTTGCTGCCGCTGGTTTGTCTTTGTCCATGTAAAGATCATTAAAACTTTTGATGTCTTAGTAATCATTTCCTAGGCACCAATTTGTACACATCTTTCAGATTTTATTTGGTGTCTACTCTCTTTATGTCTTTGAGAATGTTTCTGCGCATTCAGGTTCCATGTCTGAAGTAAATGTATGTTGATATTCAGGTTTGATGCAATTGTATCAGCAGACGCATTTGAGAACTTGAAACCAGCTCCAGATATTTTCTTGGCTGCTTCAAAGATCTTGGGTGTGCCGACAAGCGAGGTAATAGTCAGCTTATTTATGTAATTCATATCCAACGAGGCTCTGTTGAAACTGTTCCATGCTTCAGACTTTGTATGAAATCATGATTCAGCTACGAAGTCTCATAGAAAAGATGAACAAAGTGTACCTTAGAGTACATAACTTTGATTGCTAAGATACTTATTGTTGAGAAACGTTTACTTCTACTAATTAGGCTTACAGATCTTAAGAAGTGATTTGTTATGTACATTTTTGCAGTGCATTGTTATTGAAGATGCACTTGCTGGAGTCCAGGCTGCTCAAGCTGCAAACATGAGGTAATTTACTTATGTGTATCAGAATGAGTCAACATTATTAGCATACAAAAAACTCGATATGGTACACCATTAGTAGCTTGAAGATGTTCTACGTAGTCTCTGTTGAATTTCTCGACAAGTGTTCAATGTTAAATACATCCTTTGCTCTGTAATTGTCAAATCTATCTACTCGCTTTATCCGCTCTGGGGTTGGATTATTCTTATTCATTTTCTAAACTTGCAGATGCATAGCTGTGAAAACTACATTATCTGAAGCAATTCTTAAGGATGCTGGTCCGTCAATGATCCGAGACGATATTGGAAACATATCAATCAATGACATTCTCACTGGTGGCTCTGATTCTACCAGTATGTAGTCTCAAAGCATTTTGTTGCAAAAGCACTCTGTTTCTGGTGTATTTATTTCTTCACTGTACCTTTTCAAAAAAAAAATCTTGAATAAAGGAACTTTCCTTGTAATAAGATTACATTTGACGTATTGAATTAAATGTTTAGCTCTTTATTTTACTGTGGATATCTCTAGGCTATAGATTTATCATTCTCTAATTCCATATTTTTGTACTTTTCTTTTTTACTTGTTTGAGTACTTACGCAGGGAATCAAGGAAAACAACAACAAGAGAACACTGCCAGCGACAAAACCAATAACAACGGGTAAGAAAAGTCCTCTGATTATCAGTCATATTTATATGCTTTATGTAAGTAGTTTGGAGTTTATATTTGTAATATGCAAGCAATCTCTTAGAGAAAAAGTTTTATTTACAGTGTTAATATCGAGGCACATTTTAATATATATAGCTGATGGACTTCTCATCATTAGAGAATGAAAATAAATGATATGGCTTGTGGAAAATTTTCATATACTTGAGGTTGCAGATGCAATGTTCCAACAGGTTTCAGGGTTCTCGTCGAGATATATTGAGGTATGGGAGTCTTGGAATTGCTCTTTCCTGTGTCTATTTCGCCGCCAACAACTGGAAGGTAAACACTGAAGACTATTTTTGTGTTCAAAGCTTTTTTTAATCTGATGGAGTTGCTGTTTTAAGTATAGGCAATGCAATATGCTTCTCCACAAGCTTTATGGAATGCATTGGTTGGAACAAAAAGCCCTTCTTTTACACAGAACCAAGGTTTGGCCTTTGTCTAAATTTCTACTGAGACTTTTTTCTATGTTAGCGTATAGTTTTCATTCATATTTGATTCCGGATGTGATGAAAGGTACCTGACTTCTTTTTTTGTGTGTTATCTTGTAGGTGAAGGGAGAGTCCAACAGTTCGTGGATTACATTGCTGATCTAGAGAGCAAGTAAGAATAACTATTTGATAATTATCTAGTCTAATGTAAATGGTAATGCAAGAGTTTGGTAATCCAGTTAACCTCTTATCATGTATTAGTTTAACAGATGACATAAACTGGAAGTTATCAAAAGCTGAAACAAAAAAAACTTCTGTAGATGCTGTTCTGTTTATCTTATTTTGATGTCTAGGCAAACAGCTACAACCGTTCCAGAATTCCCATCTAAACTCGATTGGCTAAACACTGCCCCTCTTCAGTTTCGCCGGGTAAGTTCTCATCTAAAGTTTTGGAAATTGTTAATGAACAAAGAGAGCATCACGTGCTTCTTACTAACCTGTGACATTTTGTGAGCAGGATTTAAAAGGGAAAGTGGTGGTTCTTGATTTTTGGACTTACTGTTGCATAAACTGTATGCATGTACTACCAGATCTAGAGTTTCTCGAGAAGAAGTACGCAGACAAGCCAGTGAGTCTTTTACTATCGCTTTATCTCCAAATAGTTATACTTACCAAGCTTCAACCTATGTTTTCTTTTTTTTTCTTTTTTCGGTAGTTTACTGTTGTGGGTGTACACTCGGCTAAGTTCGACAACGAGAAGGACTTAGAAGCCATACGAAATGCAGTTTTACGCTATGAAATCAGTCACCCGGTAATATTTCTTTTAAACTAGTCCTCATTGTTTGTGATACTTCTTAATTATGCCCATTCCTGGATTTCTTTCTTTTTTGTTTGTTAACTGACTTATGTGATGGAATCACATTTATTTATTGGAAAGATGTTAGCTGGTCATTTATGTTGCAACCAGTGTAGGTAGTCCTTCAGTGTTCTCCTGTTAGGGCTAAGCTGATGCTTAATTTTGCTCATTTAACAGGTTGTGAACGATGGAGACATGTACATGTGGAGAGAGCTGGGCATCAATTCGTGGCCGACATTTGCTGTTGTCTCACCAAATGGTAAAATCATTGCACAGATTGCCGGAGAAAGTCACCGCAAAGTAACTTCTTTATCTCCTTTCTCTCCGTTTTGAAATAAAAATATCCAATAATCTCAGGTTGATTTGTTTTGTTTTCAATTTGGAGTGCTAAAGTGTGAAATACTCATTGTCTGCTCAATGGTGCTGTACTCTTAAGGATCTTGATGACTTGGTGGCAGCAGCTCTAATATACTATGGTGGGAAGAATGTTTTAGACAGTACTCCCCTTCCTACACGTTTGGAGAAAGATAATGATCCGCGCTTGGCCGCGTCTCCAATGAAATTCCCAGGGAAGCTGGCCATTGATACTCTTAACAACAGGCTATTTATCTCAGACAGTAACCATAACCGTATTGTATGTCCTTGACTCTTTATCTAACCCTTGTTATCTCTCATCTTGTTGTCTAATATCAACACTCTTGTGGTCATTTTAGATTGTAACTGATCTTGAAGGAAATTTCATCGTCCAAATCGGCAGTACAGGAGAAGAAGGTTTCCGTGATGGTTCCTTTGAAGATGCTGCATTCAATCGTCCTCAGGTATATATTGTAATAGTTGTTTCTCAATAGGTTTCAAACCATGGCTTTATTGTTGTACACATTTTTGTATTTTTTTCAGGGACTTGCTTATAATGCAAAGAAGAATCTTCTTTATGTTGCTGACACCGAGAATCATGCTTTGAGGTATGTAAGTCCTTGTGTTGATTATAACACAAACAAGAATCTCAATTTTGAGTGTTTAACTTGGAGTTTCAATGATTGTTCTTCCTAGGGAAATTGATTTTGTCAACGAGAGAGTAGAGACTCTAGCTGGTAATGGAACTAAAGGCTCAGATTACCAAGGTGGAAGAAAAGGAACCTCACAGGCAAGAAACTTGATTCCGTTTACCTTAGCATCCGTTACTGTTTTTATTCTGAGAGATGAAAGAGTAAGCAAAGGTGTTTTGACTTTTAATATTCCAGCTTTTGAATTCTCCCTGGGATGTATGCTATGAGCCAGTGAAAGAGAAGGTCTACGTTGCAATGGCGGGTCAACACCAGATTTGGGAATACAATGTGCTTGATGGTGTTACTAGAGTGTTCAGTGGAAATGGCTATGAAAGAAACCTTAACGGTTCTACGTATGTATACATTAACCGTCGAATTACTTGACCTTTGTTTGCTTCCTTTTAATGGTTTATTTTCCGTTGTTGCAGCCCTCAAACGACATCATTTGCTCAGCCATCAGGAATCTCATTAGGCCCTGGTAATGACAATAAACTTTTCACTTTGAACTGTTAAAAAGCTAGCATGGAATGAAAATTATTGCATACCGCGACCGTCAGATTTGAAGGAAGCATATATTGCTGATAGTGAGAGCAGTTCTATCCGTGTCCTTGATCTTCAAACTGGAGGATCACGATTGCTCGCTGGTGGTGATCCTTATTTCTCTGAGAATCTTTTCAAGGTAACGACTTGATTCATTTTCTCCTTATATCTTTGGTTTAAAGGTATTCTAGAAATGTTATTTCTACAACTTTAACTGTTACATTAGTCTCTAACATGCGCTAAGGACTTGAACAGTTCGGAGATAATGACGGTGTGGGAGCAGAAGTGCTCCTGCAACATCCACTTGGTGTGCTATGCACAAAGGATGGTCAGATATATCTAGCTGATAGCTACAACCACAAGGTAAATCTAATTTGGCATGTCTAAGGAAACATCTCTGAATATGAATATGAACTGAAGAAGGTTCAAAATGTTTCTCGACTGTTACAAGATCTTAACTCAATGCCTTCAAACATTGGTGTGTAGATTAAGAAGCTGGACCCTTTGACCAAACGTGTTGTTACTGTCGCTGGGACAGGAAAAGCCGGTTTCAAAGATGGGAAGGTTATGGTTGCTCAGGTCTGATCTTGGTTACTACAATATTGTACGTTGATCAAACAGAAAGACTGTTTTGTTAGTTTAACACATTTGTTTCCACTGTCTGTTTCAGCTTTCAGAGCCTGCAGGACTTGCTCTAACTGAAAACGGTAACTTTCTAGTCCCTTTCACAGTTTTTACGATCGAGTGCTAATGTTGTTGCCTTGCCTATACTGTTTTTCAGGGAGGCTTTTCGTTGCGGATACAAACAATAGTCTTATACGATACATAGATTTGAACAACAAAGAAGATGTAGAGATTCGTACACTGGAGTTAAAAGGCGTTCAACCGCCAATGCCAAAGGCAAAATCCTTGAAACGTTTGAGAAAACGTGCCTCGGCCGATACAAAGATTGTTACAGTGGATGCTGTTACATCTCGTGAAGGAGATTTGAATCTTAAAATCTCATTACCAGATGGCTACCATTTCTCTAAGGTCCAGTCTCTTCTTCTTTATCCTATTTACATATACAATGCCTTCATCTCTCTCAATCTTGGTTGTGCACAGGAAGCGCGGAGTAAGTTTGTGGTTGATGTGGAGCCTGAAGATGCAGTAACGGTCGATCCATTGGAAGGAGTTCTTGGCCCTGAAGGCTCTACGGTGCTTCATTATAGACAATCTTCAACTTCTTCTGCTTCTATTGGGAAAATCAGTTGCAAGGTTTATATTTCAATATCATTGATTCATCTGAAAGTAGTTTGTTTTATAATGGGATGTCTTTTTGCAATAGTATGTTCAATTTTAGCTTTAAAGTTTTGCAAACATATTTTTAAGTGAAAATTCTATTTGCAGGTGTACTATTGCAAAGAAGACGAGGTTTGCTTGTATCAGTCTGTTCAGTTTGAGGTACCTTTCAAGATGGAATCAGAATCATCATCTTCTCAGGTGATCGCATTCACCGTTAAACCTAGAGCATCCGATGCCGGCGGGTTAAAGCTTCAAGCTACTAGCTGAATCACTTTAATGATCAGGATCATTATCATGATCATGAATTCATGATGTGATAAAGGTTAAATGATTATTTTGGGGTTTATTTTGGACCAATGCTGAGAAATACAGAAGAAGTTGTTCAGAATAAATAATAGATTTTCCAAATATTGTGTTAAATACGCTGTGTTTCCTGAAAGAGTGTACAGTTTATATTCATCTCAAATCCGTTGTAAATCGACAATCTTGAATACTATCAGAACACATTCATGTTTCAGAAAAGGTTATTTTCCTAGATCCTAATATCATGATGCTTCTGAAAGGAAGATAAAACCTAATAATCATTGATGCCTCTCAAAGGAAAATAAAAATATCATGGAAAACTGAAACTGTTTGGAACGTAAAAATGTCAATACTATCAAGGACTAGTCCAATCAGCCTTTGGGCGGTGGTTGGGTATCTATCACATCCGATCATAATACTTGGTCTAAGGGCTAGTCCGATCATGCGCTTACAGACGGGATGTGATGCATAGCTTACCATTGCCTGAAAGGCTGATCGGATGATACGCAATTTTGGTTATGATATAAATTTATAAAGAGAAAAATATTGTGTCGCTATTGTAATAAAAATAATACGATAAACATTTAAAGGTTAATTATTTCAAATAATCATTTTTAAGTTTTATCACCTAAAAAAACCTTCAAAAAAATTTATCTAAAATATCTATTTTTCTTTTTAATTTTTTAAATTTATCATCAAAAATTCACCTCATAATTTTAAATCATAAGTCTATATTACTTAATTCTAAAAACATAAATGTATATTTACAATTTTTAATAAAACTTCTTTTGATCATTTTTATCTTTGGTGACTATTTTTGTGACAAATTTTTTTTTTAAGAATATCTTATGATATTTTTTTAGTTTAAAATATTCAAACTATATAAATCTTTTTTTTTTTTTGTCAACCAAATAACATTGATGATAAAGCCCATTGGACTTGGTTACAGATGTGTCGGTTAAAACAAACCAGCAAAGATATTACATTAAACCCTACAGAAAAGCCTATTCTAACGTGGCTATTGATTCATCACTTTTGACGTGTCAGGCATCCACATAGCTAACAAAACACGTGTCCTTTATGCCAAAGTAAACGTCTCCGATCACCGTGAATCTTCTTCACCACCGGCTCCTCCGTAAAGCACCTCAAATCTTTGTACCACTATGAAATTATTTAATTCCTCTTCGTTAGGATCAGAGCATCTTCAAGCACCAACACCATCTGTAGTTACCCTTCCTCCATAACAACCGTCGACTTCAAAGAGATAACTTGTCATTCTCTATATGTGTTTAACAGCGAGAAAGCTTCAGAAAATCCAGAAAAGAAACTTTGTTGAAACGCATCTCTATATGAGAAGCAAGCTTAATCAAACAACTCAAGGTTCTAATTTGATTAGATACTCTGTCCATAAGCCTTTCGGCTAAACTGTATTAAAAGACAGAGATTGATTCTTCTCAAAATTAGACCTCAAGGATGACCAGAGAAGAACAATCACCCCACGTTATCAAACGGGATTACAAATCACACATGAAGAAAGAGCCAAATCTTTATTTATTCAACCTTAATCGAAAAGAAAAAAACCCTATGAAGAACTGTTCCGATTAGGTTGAAATAGATACAAACAAAACTCGCCTATGCGACAAAGATAATCCGCTAATGGAGCATGCAGGTTGATATAAGTTAAGTGCGCCGAATAGTATGAAGAGAAATACAAAGGAGAGTGATTAAAACAAATTAAATCTTTCTTTTATAACAGCCATCTTATATGATGTAAAAAAAAACAGCCATCTTATATAAATTCTATTTCTCCAAAATTTCCCCAATGATATTTCATAATTTATTTATATTTAAAATAATAATATCAAGAAATCAAAGGAACTAGAGAAAACAATTGCATTCTCTTTTTTTCGAACAGACCGCTGTGGTCTGAAGTCTGAACCACGAACCCATGTCTGAACCCAGGAAAGACATGAGCATCACGAAACTACAAAAAGTTCTGAACAAACTGTGATCAGACGACACTGTGGAGCTCTAAAGGCAAAGACATGAGCCTCACGAAACTCGTTCGCTCCAACGCCTTTAAACCAATCCCAAACTTTGTCAGAAGCTCTCTACGTAACGCCTGCGTCGATTCCGACCAAAACACAGAGTCTCCTCCTTACAAACCCAAGAAGCATCACATCTTAGCAACAAATCTCATCCTTTCCTATTTCGAAAAAGGCTTAGTCGAAGAAGCACGCTCACTGTTCGACGAAATGCCTGAGAGAGACGTAGTCGCTTGGACCGCAATGATCAAAGGCTACGCTTCTTCTAATCACAACGCACGAGCTTGGGAGTGTTTCCGTGAGATGGTAAGGCAAGGAACGAGCCCGAATGAGTTCACACTCTCTAGCGTCCTCACGTCTTGTAGAAACATGAAGGTTTTGGTTTATGGTGGTTTGGTTCATGGGTTTGTTATCAAACTTGGTATGGAAGGTTGTATATACGTTGAGAATGCTTTGATGAATATGTACGCTACTTGTTCTGCAACGATGGACGCTGCTTGTTTGATTTTTAGGTATATCAAGGTGAAAAATGAAGTCACTTGGACTACTCTGATCACTGGTTTTACACACTTAGGTGATGGCATTGGCGGTTTAAAGATGTATAAGCAAATGTTGCTGGTATGTTCCTCACATTTTGAGTGAATAGCTTATGTAGGCCTAGGCATTCGGGTTTTCGAGTCGGTACGAGCCGGTTCTTAGGTCGTTTCTGTTTTTAGGTCGGGTTTATGTCGGTTCTTTCAGGTCGGATCTATTCGGGTAGTTTTTTTGGATTTAGGGTCTATTCGGGTCGGTTCTTTCGGGTAAAGAAATTGTAGACCCAACGAGGTAATTGTAAATTTCCGGTTCGGTTTCGAGTCAACTATTTTTGGGTCGGTTCCAATTCGGATTTTCGGGTCCTGATAACTTATGTTTTGGGATTGAGATTTTACCGTTTTGATGTTTTATCTGTTTTTCAGGAGAATGAAGATGTGACTCCTCATTGTATAACGATAGCGGTTAAAGCTTCCGCCTTCATTGATTCTGTGTCAACTGGAAAACAGATTCATTCGTCGGTGGTTAAACGTGGTTTTCACTCTAACCTTCCGGTGATGAACTCTATACTGGACTTGTACTGCAGGTGTGGGTACTTAACAGAGGCGAAACGCCATTTCCATGAGATGGTAGATAGAGATTTGATCACATGGAACACTTTGATATCCGAGTTAGAACGTTCAGACAGCAGCGAAGCTCTGCTCATGTTTCAGCGGTTTGAGTCACAAGGCTTTGTACCTAACTGTTACACTTTCACAAGCTTAGTAGCCGCCTGCGCCAATATAGCAGCACTGAACTGTGGCCAGCAGCTTCACGGAAGGATTTATAGAAGAGGGTTTAACAAGAACGTTGAGTTAGCTAATGCCTTGATCGATATGTATGCTAAATGCGGCGACATACCTGACTCTGAAAGAGTGTTTGGCGAGATTGCAGAGAGGAGGAATCTTGTTTCCTGGACGTCGATGATGATTGGTTACGGATCACATGGTTATGGAGCAGAGGCTGTTGAGCTTTTTGATGAAATGGTTAGTGTTGGTATTAGACCAGACCGGATTGTGTTCATGGCGGTTCTGAGCGCGTGTCGCCATGCCGGTTTAGTGGAGAAAGGGTTGAAGTACTTTAATGTGATGGAGAGTGAGTATGGGATAAAGCCAGATCAAGATATCTACAACTGTGTTGTTGATTTGCTTGGAAGAGCTGGGAAAATAGGAGAGGCCTATGAGTTGGTTGAGACTATGCCGTTTAAGCCAGACGAGTCCACGTGGGGAGCGATCTTGGGAGCTTGTAAAGCTCATAAACACACGGGGTTGATAAGCAGACTAGCTGCAAGAAGAGTTATGGAGTTGAAACCGAGAATGGTGGGGACTTATGTGATGCTTTCGTACATCTATGCAGCAGAAAGGAAATGGGGAGATTACGCGAGAGTGAGGAAGATGATGAGGATGATGGGAAATAAAAAAGAAGCAGGTATGAGCTGGATCCTGGTGGAAAATCAGGTTTTTAGCTTTGCTGTGAGTGATAAAGCGTGTCCTAGTGCTGATTCTGTGTATTCAGTCTTGGATTTATTGATAGAGGAGACTAGAGAAGCTGACTTCTCCTTAGTTCATGGTCAAGAATTGGGAACTTGAACATGTTACACAAAGATGAAAACTTGGTTTGTGGTTAAAGTTATTGGTTAGTCTGGTTCTCAACCGCTCTCTTTTCACCCTTTGAAGATGGTGTTTAAGTTCATCATCACGCAAACGAGGATCAACATAGTTTAGATGAATGATTGTTGATGAACACAGAATCTGAAAGTGGGTGAGAGTCTTTCTGGATCTAACTACCGTTAGTTGGGCAAATCTCTTTATACGTAGATACAGTAATGGAGAGTGGTCCTACATACTAAAGAGCATACCTCGCCATACCTCGTTTTAGATCAGGTATGGCCAACTTTGATATCATGACAATCTTAACCGGCCTCACTGGAACAAATGTTGTTTGCCTATTTGTAGCTTAGCCTCTCTTTCTTGTATTTATGTTTTGAATTGTCATAGCTTGCAAAAAACTTTGAAGAAATGGTTGGTTGTGAAGTAACCTCTGTTAAAAGAAAAAGATAGAGACATGTGACACTGATCATTCATACTAAAGTAGGTTTCTGTTGAAATGTTAACATCAAAAGGTTCAGATCTAGACAACTAGAACCTCAGCTTTGCTTGCTTGTTCATACTTTTTTGAAGGATATTCCGGTTTATGTTGGTTTAGACTGAAAGTTATCTTATTAAAGTAGGAAATTAAGCATAACATGTAGAAAGTAATACATAATTCAGATAATTAGAAACAGACAGAGAGACTTGAATAAGTAAGCATCTCTAAATTGCAATAGCTTCTTTAACAGGTGCAGGCTTCTCAACCTCAGGAACCACAAAAGCTGAAACAGGGAAAGTCCTGGACAATCCGGTCGGTGTCCTGAAATTGATCTTCCCAGAACTTGTTGGCTGCTCCAAGGCAAGCTCGTTGAGAGTGACCCAAATAAGAAGCTCCTTGGCCTTCACACCGGTCAGCTTCTTGATCTTTCCAACTTCCACCACGGCAGTGACCTCAGTGCCGTAAGAGACAAGTTTCCCAATAGCTTCAAACTTGTGAGTGATGCTCTTCTTCTGCTTCAGCCACACAACACCTGTTTCTCTGTCGTATCCAACCTCTTCTATGTCCTTCAATGGCAATAACCCATTAGGCATTTCAACTTCTTGAGGAACTCCTTGGTCTTCTCGCGGCATATCTCATCTCCTGTGTATTTCTCTGCCCTAGCTCTCACTTCATCTGTGACCAAACCCATCTCCCTGTGTTTTCTTTTTTCTTTGTTTTTTGGGATTCTCTGTCTTTTGTGTGTGTTTAAGTTGCGTTGATCACCTTTTAATTTATAGGTGGTATCTTCTGGATTTACCCTTGGATTCTTCATTTAATTACGGAACATGCCACCGAGATTATACATTGTCTCGGTCAGTGTATAAACATGAAACGTTTCTACAAACGGTTCTAAAGTCAACATTAAATGATTTTGGGATATGAAAATAACACAATTTGAGCAAAGAAAGTAGTTGATCCAATGCCTTAACTTTGTACATTTTTAGTTTTAAATTAAATCTGCAAAAACTGAAACATCAAACTACTTCAGATGGCCATTCATTTATATCATTTGGATATTTCTATTCTAGTCCTTCCGTTTCATTTTACTTCTCGTTTTGGTTTTTTGCACACAGATTAAAAAAATATTTAATTTTACATATTTTCAAAATTAAAAACACAATTACATATACACTTAACTATATTTCAATCAATAAAAATAAAATAATAGGTAAATTTAATAAATTATAAAATGAACATTTATTTTAAAAACAAAATTTTTTTTACAATGACAATAATCAAAACAAAGTAGAATAATTAAGATCATCCCATATCATATAGTAACAAATTTTAATATAAATAGGTGGATATACATTGTTAGGTGAAAATCTTCTTTTTTGGGTTATTGGAATGAAATGGAAAGAAATTAAAATTCATTGTATAGTAGTGGTCTTTAATGGTTACAGTTGGGCAGATTTATGGCCTGAATTAAAGTGATTTGGGTGAGGATACAAACGGCACAGTTTATCACAATTATGTATAGACACGTGTGAAGTCAGACTTTTAAATTTTGTAGGTAGGGACGGTCACCTTATTTAAGCGGCAGTGTAGTTATAGCAGCTAGCATATAAGACACATTAATAGAAAAGCCAAAAAGTACATGAATCAATGGTAGTGTTTAGTTGATGAATGTTGCAGTTTAAAATTTTAAACAATACATCCTTTCTTTGTCAACAATTTTAACAAGACATCTAAATTGAATATTTCCTCAATCCCAGGTTCCAAAGCCATATATTCATACAAAGGGACAATTTATCAAATAACCAAAGTAAAAAGGTAAATTAAGTGTATGACAATGATTTTGACGTAATGTAGAATTTAGCATTTAAGTCAATAGGTATCCGGTTCTATCATTTTCTTCTTGTAAGTATCCGGTAGTTATGTGTTGGAAGGGATGACTTGACCTACATATATGTGGAGATAAAATCAAAACTATTCTATATAAATGAAGAGGAGGCAGTCCACATCATTATGTTATTAACCAAATATTTCTATTGTAAATAGTAAATGAGTGGTGTAAAATATGAATTTGTTTTAAGTAATGGTTTATGTCATTTACCGAAACTCGCTGTAAGGCCACGGCATTAGTGAATCAGTTTCTCTAAGCAGAATTCGTAAGATTAAAATAACTGAAAAAATTAGAAAAGAGGAAAGAGAGTGACAACTTGTAGAAGAATCGTCCCTCTGCAAAGAGAGATGATGAAGAGGACATGATGAGGTACTCCTTTGATCACGTGTCTTCTTCTCTACTGATAACTTAACTTTTTTATTTTAAATAATAATTATAAGACATTAATATAATCATGTGAGGTTAGCACAGCTCTTCAGCAATGAGCCACTGCTGATGCTCTATAATCATCTACAAAAATGATTTAATATTATATTTGCCATTATCACCAAATAGTCATAAAATACCAATTTCATCTCTAACTTCTAGAATAGCTAATACCTTGTCCTACATGCATCTTATCTCAAACCTTAGATACTAACGCGCAAATAGCTTACGGACAGCTAAACCAGGAACCAGCTAACCTTAACCCAAATATATAATTTTAAAAAGCATAATATACACTGATAGTAATGTCCTAAATATCAGAAACCTATCATACCGCCAATAGAGTATGATGAGTCTAGCTAAAGTAATATATGCATACTGATATACTAGTGATCTAGATGAGTAGTAATGTAGCAAATCGGTCTGTTATAGCAGATTGCTGATGGAAAAGAAGTTAATTGTTGACAGCCGCGAACTTAGGTCACGACTCGTTCTAAGTACTGAATGCCCTAGAATGGACCGTCCAATTACTAAACTTCTAAGTAATGCCAAATACTAAGACTCTCATTATCCGTGCTCAAATATCAGGAAAAATATGAAAATTGAGGTACAAATCAGTAGGGGTGCATGATAGTGCAGTCCGCTTCTTTCAGTTGGTAGTTTCAGGCGTAGTGCTGAATCATAAATGTGACATCTGATAAGTTTATCGTGGTTTATATTAAGTTTGAGAAAGTGAACATAGTCATTGTACTTTGCATTGTAAGGTGAAATCTACTTTTAAGATGTAAAATATAATGCATATTTGATAACATATCTAATAATAGAGATTCATTGTGTGAGGGTTAGCACTTGTATAGGTATGGTTAATGTAAAATGTTAATTTGATGTGTTGTATAATATGGCTATAGGTTTGAGTCCAATATACATAGAACCAAAAAGTTCATCATGATAGCAACAACAAACATGAACTCTGTATACGCTTATTTATACTATGAAAATGTAATATTTCTATTCTATATCGTCACAATTAAACAATAGAAGCAAGTTACGCTAATAGTGTACGCATTGCAACTATTAGAAAAAACGAAGAAACTATAGGTGTGAGGCTTAATGGAGATGAAGACAGTGCTCGCACGACTATTCTTCTCGTCTCAAGAATGCCAGTTTGTACATATTATAGTGCTATCCTATAGCTGTCTCTTACAAACAGCTGGAGACGTAATATAGTACAAGTATTGAAAGTATTGATTTTCCTCGCAGTATAGAAATGTATCATGTGAACATATGATATGATATAGACACTGAAGGCAAGAATATATAGAGGAAAATTTAGTAGGCCGGGGTGAGATGATTTTGTATTTATACTCCAGGACAAATACATAATCTATCCTCCATTTTACGCTTTTTAAAGTAGTACTAGACTTATGTGCATACCAGTTCGCATAAAGTCATTCAATATGCATATTCTATCAACACTAGACACGTACTTCGGCTTCCATGTTTATGTGTATTGTCGCATCAAGTCGTATTTCTTTACCCGTCAAATGTTATTAGCTGTACCTGACTATTAACATGCTTCAGTCGATGCACGAAGAGCAAACCATAGAGTATTAGACAAAATAACAATATACAAAATAGCACAACGTATAATCATCTATATGATACTGACGCATTTATGAAATGCAACATTGATAGTAGTAGTTCGATTCAGCCTCTGCACCACCGCGTTCTGTGCTGGGCAGTTTATTCTCCAGCTCGCCACTTTTTTTTCAGAATTTGAGAAACCTTCTTTGCTCTTGTTAGCTGAAAAGCAAGCTTTTTAAAATGTAATTTTTCTTTGGCAAACAAAAATTCTCACGATCGAATGCATGTGTTTGCCATGACGTATTCGGTATATTAAAGACGTTGTATGGATTTATTCTCTCTCGCGAAGATAATATTAAATTGAATTTATAATCTGGTGTAAGCTGTTGTGTGAATAATGAAAGGCGCCAGCATTTTATCTTTTACAGTTCAAAGTATATTTAATTAAATTGGTAAGATACTCGATGTTGTTAGGACGGTTTATGCCGGTTGGCGATAGAAGGGGCTGTAAATAGGCATTGGGAATTATACGTAAAAGACTAGCATGGCATTATATTTGCAACTTTGTTTTTTTTGGTTTTTGTTCGACTGCGTAAGGTAGGTTGATACCAATTGCAACTGTTCTCATTTTGATATTGTTAGCGTGTAAGAGGAAGAGTAGAGTTCCGTCGTTGTTCCTGAAACAACACAAAAGATGTTTTGGCAGCACGCATTAACAAATAAACCAAAAGGTTTCAGCAGGAGATTTTGAACATGAAATGAGCAACAAAAACTCAAATCTGACGTCCAAATACTGCAGCCTGCCAGTCACGCGTGGGGGGGGGGTGGGTTGAAGCCAACGAAAAAATCCCTTTGTAGCGCGTGGAGGGATGGTTTTAAGGATCAACGTTTCTCGATTCTTAGGCCAGAAGAGGGAGGGCAATGCGCCATTATCTTTAAACCCAACTTTGAATGTCGGGAATACAGCATGGAGCCGTTCCTACATAGGCCAGTTTCATAGGGGCGTTAGCGTCCCTGACAAACATGGACGTCTTGTCACTTTGGAGAATTCTCGCTCCCCTATTGTACCATTGTACAGTTGTCTGGGCAACACATAGGTCTCTTAATCAAAGTAAGAAACGGTGAGAAAGAGAGGAGAGAGACTTAACATATCAGCAACCTTGTTAGAGAGGATGGTTAGCAGTTCCATAGATGGTTTGATTGAGAAGATTTGTGTGGCATGGGCTAGGATGTAGAAAACACAAGATTGTACGAGGATTCTCGGGACATGGTTGACTTGGAAACTCAATGTATATATGACGGGTCAATCGTGCTTTTCGGCAAGGGTCACTTCTGATCCCGCACTAACACACCTTTTGTTTTACTCGACATAGTAGCGCAGGCCGGGATCTGTATGTTATTCTTGAGGCTTTACATATAAAGGGTGGTGTCTTCCAGCTTCTTCACCCTGAATTAGCTGCATAACGTTCTCAGAATAAAATCTTCAAGGCAAGTGGAAAAGAAGAGAGAAAACAGCGAAACCGTGCTAACTCATGAGGGCTTGAACTGTCCATCTGGAGGACAAAGGGAGAGGAACTTGATGAGACTCGCCAAGGTCTGAAGCGGACAACAGGGGTGAAACCTCAATGTCTTCTAGTAACGGAAGGGTTTGCAAAAGACAATGTTCAAATTCAGAAAAACCAGTGAGCTGAGAACTCATTTGGACTTGGCCGCATAAACCTACGGCATTTGAAGCGCAATCTTCTACCATCCTGGAGAGCATGTTTTCCAAAACCTAATGAGTTTGACGAAAGATATTGGAATCTTTCTTCAGTACAAAACCTGTTGATGAATTGCATCCATTTCTTCAACAAGGTCGAGCGATGACTTCGTTGCTAAGAGTACTTTGGATCAGTAGGTCTCGCAGGGAAGCACAAGAGCAGCAGTGCCCATACTAGGGAGTGTGTCGCTAACGTTGGAGAGCAGTTTCCCCACGTTACAACGCTTACTGATCAGAGGTGTGGCTCAACATTTTGCTGGACTAGTAAGTGCGGGTGGAGCTACATTTTCGCCTGCAAGATGCTTAGGTTCTGTTGTGAGAGGGAAAGCCATTATCGAGTCATCTCTATCCTAAAGCTTGCAGTCAACAATTGGTGTAACTTTTCAGTTAAAGGGAAATCCAGGAAAGGGTGAGGGCGATGGTAAAAAAGTAAAACTTTGACATACAAAAGGAGCTTACATGATCTCGACATTGTTAAATCTCTCATTTAATAGGTAGAAAACTAAAGTAAGCAACTGAGCCACAAGACATAACAAGCAACTTCAGAATATTAGCGTGGCTACAGTGGCTTGAAATGAAGAAATACATAAAATTAGCACAGCCATAGTGTTTGGTATTAGGTTGTAATAGCTGGCTTCAGAATAAGATGGAGTTAAACAAAAAATATCTGCGTAAACAAGAAAAAGGGTAGAAGGCTATAAGGTAGTTAAAAACCCCTGAAGCAGGACTATATGAGGGCATAATACCGAAAATCCGAATCACACCGAAAAACAATTCCGTTCGGGACGTCCCAGGGCCTATTCTACAGTTAATGGTAAACTAAAGTAACATATGAGCCGCAAAGACAAGAACATACACTGCAGCACATAGGAGCCAGAGTGGTCGGGCAGAAACATAATAGCCACCATAGT